>APFE031149776.1:14699-36781 GCA_000404065.3 Pinus taeda
CCCCCCCCCCCCAACTAATGTTCAAAATCAGATGAGGAGGGTGGTTCTCAAAACCATTGGTGGTTTTCTTGGATGTGCACATGATGGAAGGTGGGACCAGTTGCAAGCGAGCGTGATACATTCAGATGACAACACTTCATTTAAACTACATGTCATGCATATTGGATGCTAATGTGGCCATCCACATCAACGCCATGTTACTATGATGTCATCTACAAAAATTAATTTGATAAGGACGTGTCGAAGTGCAAAAAAGTGGTATTTGCACATTGGAAAATGGGAACTATTCATTCTCATTAAAGCTTGGTACAAAGCCTCACTACCAGCTCGGATTAATAAACCCTTGCAAAACAAATTCTCATAGTTCCACATCAACTGCATTCACACCATTATTGCTAGAAAAGTTACTTGAAAAGGTTACTGACCAACTTAAACAAGAAAGAGTCAACTCTAGGGCTAAGCAAATGTGGATCGAGGAGTACAAAGGATTGATAATGAAATTGAGATTTGATCCTACATATAGAGATGTTATTAAGACTCTTATACAAAATACAGAGACATAAATGCAGGCTTTGAAGAAGAAGTTGAATATACCAAGGACAAAACATGTCCAAACAGTTGAATTGGCACAAGTAGAAAAAGAAAATGAACAATTGTTAAAGGTGATCATTGAATGAAAACAAGAAATATATCAGTTGGATAAGACCATTCAAGATTTAAATGAAGCTAAAAAAATTCATGTTGGCCAGGCTTCTCCTTCTATTTCTTCATATGTTCAAGTTCCTCAAGATCCTTCTGAACAATTAGGTAAATCTCTTACAAATCTCATATTGAAGCCCAGATAAATGATGCAAGGAGAATAGTTTAGTCCCAACAAAAAAAAGAAATGAAACTAAGGCGGAAATTGGCCCATAAAAAAGAATTATTGAAAATTACAGAAGAAAGCAAAAACAAATTGTTAGCTAAGAAATAGAGAACATGGGATGAGGTTGATAAATTGAAGACCAAGTTGAGAGGGGAGGTGCCCCTAGTAGAAGCCAAATGGTTGATTTGGGATGAAAGTATAGAAGAAATAAAAACAATTTGGGGATACATCAACATTATTGGGGAACAAAAATCCTTACTTATTAAAACTAGGCCTGCTATAATACAAATTAAAAATGAAATGGGTGATAGACTCCAAAAGGCCAATCAGATCATTAGATATTTGAATGATAGAACTTGGAATGAATTAATGGATTTAGAGATTGTAGATAGAACCCATAAAATTTAAGAGTTAAGGAAAATAATAAATAAAAAATGTCTAAAAAATCAAGCCCATACTGAGTGTAAAGATATTAAGAAAAGCATCTCCAAGTTTGATATTAAGCTTGATAAACTAGTAAGAGTTGGATTTCCAACCTGATGGGGGAAACATGGAAACATGCTCCCTCAAGAAGTGTATATGAATTCCTTGGCGGTTGCAAAGAACAAGTCTAACAAAGTTTTAGGTTTATCAGGTTTTTTAAAAGGTTAGGTCATCTTCAATTATTTGCAACAAGAGTTCTAACTTTTGTGGCAAGTAAGAACCATGTTTTTGGAAAATCCAAATTATGAGAAATATATGAATTTGGATATAGCTTACAGAGAAATGGTACCTTACCCATATCATGATGAAGCAAAATGGCAGAAGTGTGTAAAACTAATAGCATAAAATGTCAATGCAACTCATTTAGTGGAACTTGGATTGAATGGAACCAAGACACAACATATTCTAAGACTTATTTTATTTTCAAATTAATTTTCTTGAAACTATGAAATTCTAGTTTATGATAATTATTTTTTAATGTAATTATTTTGAAAATACATGTTAAAGTTTTGTTAAAAGATAGTTAGTTTTGATAAGTTAAACAATTTTTTCAGATACATTAGTAACTAAAAATACAGTTTTTGTTTGTAAAATAAAAGAAATAAAGATCCATTGAGAAAGCATTCAGATATTTGGAGATTTGTTACTTGTGCAATGTAATTACTTTTTTTAGAGATAAGTTAGTGCAAATCAGTTTTGACTCAAATTTTGAGCAAATTTGTAGTTTGTTTCATTCTTCTTTGTGTATTATTGTTCCATAAAATGTTTTTTTCCACTAAAATTGATGTATGTAGTAGCAGGATTGGTTGAATCATAATTACATATGTTCGATCTGAGAATTTTGTGATCCATATTGAAGAATGAATGTCTTTCGGATTAATCACATCAATAGGATTTGCTCAACGTTTCGAACCAACTAATGTGGTTCATCCTTAGGACAAGGTGAAAAAAATCAATCATTATTTAAGAAACAATCAATCTTAAAGATGGATTGATTTTTTTCACCTTGTCTTGAGGATGAACCACATTAGTTGGTTCGAAACGTCAACCAAGTCCTAATGATGTGATTAATATGAAAGACATTCATTCTTCATAATTACATAATCGCCTATGTGATTGTTTTTTTCATATGGTGCTTGTAGTTGAATATAGCACCTTAATGTGTGCTCCATTTTTACTAGGAAATTCATTCATATATTCTCTATTTTCTGGTTCCATTCACTATTTCATTCTCAGGGTTAGAACTTGAATTATGTTTTTCTCAATTTATTAAAACCACATTTATCTCAGTTTTCTTCTTTCCATCATATCCAATTTGAGGTCTACATCCCCCAAAATCGCCCATTATGTTCATAAGTAGTAAATCTCTGACCTAAAGTTTCATTGCACTTATTAATAGTCTATCTCCAACCAACCTTTAATTTATTTTTTAATTATGATTGATGTCCTGGGCACTGACTCCCTATAGCCAAGAGTTTTCTCCAGAGTTACAACGCTAGGCATGAGCATATCAAGAAACCTAAAATTCACTAAGAAGGCAATAACCACATACCCCAAGCATTCAATAACACTGTGGATAAACAAGATAAATGGTCAACCATTATTATATAGTTATTTAGGCATTATTTCATGAATAAAATAGGACCCTTATCAATATCATCAATGTCCATAAATAAAATATGCATCAACCGATATACTATGCAATCAATGTATATCGCAAGGTTCCAGTGTCAACACAATGGCCTAGTACCTGAAGTCTTCAATTCCATTATACTTCTATTGCATCACTTTGACATTGCTTGTAATCAACGTCATATATCTTTATTGGTTAGATCAGAATTTCACCTATATCACAAGTATCTAGTTATATGATATTAATCATAAAATTTAAAATCAACTTAAACCAAAATTTCAACAGAAAATTATCTAAGTAGATACTTATCTTCACAATTATTTTTTGCTTTCATTGTCTTCACTGGTAATAATTCTAGCTTTTTCTTTATTGAACAAGTCTAGTTCCAATCCAACTCTATATTTACCAAACAATCCCCCTTGTTCTCACATCCCAGTGAGCATGGGGCATATTTCTTATCCAATCTTCTACTCACCTTTATAGGCCCAGAAAACCCCCATTCTAGGAAATCTACATGTACAAAGGTTTTCTTGCATGGTCTCCCATCAACTACTCACATTTATGGGCCTAAGTAACTCCCATTCCATGCATTCTACCTATCCAAAGGTTTTCATGCATGGTCCCCTGTCAACTACTCACCCTTCCAAGCCCAGGAAAACCCCATTATCGGAAATCTACCTCTCTAGGGGATTTCCTACAAGGAGTTCCCCATTAGGTACTCAACCTTCTAGGCCTAGGAAAACCCTATTCTCAATAGTCTACCTGACCAAGGGCTTTCATGCATGGGGTAATCATTAGTCTTATAGCCAAGTACTAGTATGACATACTCTAATGTAATGTGCAAGGAGTCTTATGGTGAAGTAACGAACTAACATGCTCCATTGCACTACACATGGAGTCTTATAATCAAGATACTGGTTATGACTTGATCCCATGAGATAAATAAAGTGTCACAGGGTTGCCATGTCCCCACGATAGTCTTCTTCCTAAGCTCCATGCTATATCATTTCACCTGTGTCACAACATTTAATTTCCATGAGATATACTCAAAAATTTCGACCCAAAATTTTTGAATTGCCTAACTTTACTTCATTCAAAATCGAGATCTCATAACTGTGAGACTTGTAGTCATTTTGTTGGGATATTTTTCAAGTGGTGTTTTTTTGTTATGGTGGATTTTATCTCACATCCCATTCCATCACTCTACTTGCAACCTAATATTTCAATCAGCAAAATCGTTGTCAGTATTCATATATACATTCTTTTCATTTCAAAGATCCATGACATCTTGAAGTAATCTCAGGATTATTGGACATATAAAAATTATATTAGTCCATATTATTTCAACTATTGAAATGAAACTATCATTACATCATATGTGTGCATCACATTTATTCTAAGAATTTCATAATGCAATCAAACATTTATTCCAACAACCCAAACAATCAAAATTGAGAGTTGCATATCTTTAAATTCATGAGTAATTAGTTTCCACTTTAGTTTGCATGCATTGCAAAAATCATTGAAATGTTTTTGCGGTGAAGGTTTCCTGCCCTAACCATACTCTTTCCTACGCATCCATGTGAAGCATCCATTAATTTGGAAATCACAAGATATCAATTTAGTTGAAAAGAATTCTCACCAAATTCCTTCCCTTTACCTTTGTACCTTGGTTTATTTTTTTCCTTACTTACTTGGTTGTCATTGTCAACGCTTTTAGCTAAATTTGTTTTTTAAAGAGTCCAGCTGGTGTGTAGCATACCCACTGTTGCAATATTTAGTATTCTTTGAAATTATCTCAACCTCACATTTTAGCCATAACTCTATCAATTCAGTTGCTTACAGGTTTCAGTGATATTTCATAAAGGTATTTGCATTATGTATCTGATTTACACATTCAAACATGTCTTCATCAATGCACCCAAACCTATGCATGTTCATTTTGACAAGCATGTGTCATACATGCAAACATTCCATGATTTTTATATGTTGTTAATTCTAGATTCAACTTTCAGTCATTATTGTTTTCATTTATCCACACAACAAATGTCATAAGAACATTATGATAATGGTAGTTAAAAAAAAGAGGTGATTCTTGCACACTTCCCAATGGATCCTCCACATGGTATGGAATCCATCAGGTAAATTCACTAAATTACTCAAAATATAGCAAGTAGTAATACCATTCACAAAGTCACTTGTGAGGAGGCCTAATAGGCCTAAGTTATTTTTATTATAAGAGGCAAAAATTTACAAAATCCGTATGTAGATGTTCTGAGATAGGTCGAGCTCTAGGAGAGGTAATGAAGTACCTAGCATCCTAAACGGAGGCAACAAGAAATAGTTAAGGGAGTGGGACAGTCAAGGGGCTGATACGTTGAAGAAGATGAATTACCAAGAAGATAGTGTGAATTTTGTTCATCAAGAAGGATTGAACAACAATGTCTAGGGGATAATATGTAGTGATTTATAAAGGCTAACTCATTGTAAGAAGTTGAGTTTATTGGGAGTTGATATATGCAAGGTATTTTAAGGATTAAGTACATTGTGAGTAGTTGGTATGTAGAGACATTAAAGGAGTAATATATCTATGAGTAAAGGAGGCAAAGGTTTTCAAAGTGTCAAGGGAAAGTGGACAAAAATGGCTCGAAGCTAGCTACATCAAGTCAAGTTTTTTTCTTGTTATTTTGGGCATATTGACAGTTAAAAGGAGTTGACCCCAAGCCCTAGTTTTCTTGTATCAGGGTTTTGTAAGGGCCGTCATCCCTAGTACGGGAGCCCTATGTTTTTTTTATTGAAGAACTCATAAAAAGAAGTTTTTGGTCTATAATTTATTTTTAACTTTGTTGATTCACTCTTGTTACATTTCTGATGTGCAAAGTTGTTCATGGTTGTGCAATGAAAGTGTGTTTGTGTGCTTGGTAAGCCATCGACATGACCTAGGGTTTAAAGAGAATTCAACATGGTTTTCGAGCTACTTTGGAGGGACAACTGTATCAAAGTGTGCTTGGCAAGAAGCGTAGGAGGGAGTTGATTGATTGTTGTTGAAGGACTAACAACATGGAAAAGTGGTTGCTAGTTTGAGGTAGGAGGATAGGTTGGATTAATTTTCCAAATATAGTTCTTGGAAGGAAAGGATTAGGCTGGTCTTTTTAGTGAACAAGATATGGGAGTTCAATGACAAGGAGATTGCTAAGACAATAGCTCCTAAAGAGTTGTCTGAGTTTTAAGATTTGGATGTGAAGTCTAAGTTGATTATTCTAGATGGTTTAATGGATCACTTTATACCTCATATAACTGGGAAGAAAAATGCATGTGATATGTGGAAGGAACTTTAGGACATGCTCCAGAATAAGAATGAGAAACAATTGTTGGTATTGAGAAAGAAGCTTAAGAACAACAAGATGTTGGATGGTGAATTGGCTTCATTTTAGCCAAGGGTTTCTCAAGTTCACGATGAGAAAGATGCCATTGGTGATAACATTCTAGATTGTGTGTTAGTGAGGATTGATTTCAATGGGTTCTCTGAGGAATGGAAAGCATTTGCCAGAGGAATAGTTGCTCAAGACAAGTTTTCATAATGGAATAGGTTATGGGATGACTTCATCCAAGAGAAACTGTGGGATGAGGATATTCATAAGAAGAAGTATGATGGAGATAATATGGTTCTTGTAGGTAAGATCAAGGGCAAAGCAAAGGAGTTAATTAAGGTGAATTTTTACACATGTGGAGAGCATGGTCATTGTTTGACTAAGTGTCTATGTTGGAAGAAGGGAGATAATGAGCAAAAGAATATGATTACAATGGTTGCTACATCTTCAACTGATTAAGATGAATTCTCATGAATGTTTGAGGAGGATTTTTTTCTAGACTATGATTTCTCTGAGGGAACCATTGATGAGGGTGCACGGTTCATTGATATTGAAGCATCGAAGCATATGATAGGATCACAAGAGTTTATTTAGACTCTAATGGAATGGGACATGAAATTACACATGGAGGTTGGCGATAAGAGTCATAAGAATATCAAAGGGTTGGGTATGGTGCCACTTAGGATGGAGTTAGGAGGGTGTATATTAGTCCAGGATGTAATGTGGGTATGGGAGTGCAAGTGCAACATGTTGACTATATCAATTATCAAGGAAAAGGGGTTTAAGGCGATATTATGTGATGTGAAGGTGATACTCAAGTCCAAAGGCTATAAATATTCTAGAGTAGTCACTAGAGCTAGGGAGAGTCGTCTATATAAGTTGAATGAAAATCCTATAGATGAAGTGAGGAAGTCGGTTCATGAGCCTCAGAGGCAGTCGAGTTTAAGCGGGAGTTTACAGGTTCAAAAGCATAATCTGCGACCCAAGAAGATCAAATGGTCAGTGGGGACTAAGGAAAGTTATACAGTTGGTAAGAAGGAACTACAGAATGTCATGGAGGCCTATCAGAATAATATGAAGTGAGAGTATTCTGGTGGCAAGGACAATTTTGAGGAACATGTTATTAATTCTTTAGGGTATTGTAACACCCCACCCCACATTTAATAACATTTACAAGCTCTCTAGGATAAACATGATCTAAGAGTTACTATGATATGATCCAACATCTAAGTTATAATTATGGAAGTGGGTTCTACAATCCAGAAACCCACTGCAACCTCCTAGGAACACCACATCACCTAGATACCAAACAACATTTGTTGATGATCTTTCCCTGGGTTGGAACTAACTTTTTCCTAACCCTACATCCTAGCCACTCATATTCCAAGTCATGTGTGTGGTTGGAAATCTTCAGCCACATGCATAGGCCTTCCTTAGTGTGGTTGCAACCGAAATCTCTCAGTTCAAATGGTGCGGCTAGCAACCCAAATCTAAATTTTCAAGGCTGACTATAGGGTGGCTACCCAGAACAACCCATAACTTTCCATAATTCAATCTAAGATGATAATAAGTAAGTATAATAAACACTAAGGCTAGGTATCACTTAGAAATTTCCAAACACATGCTAAACATTTCATCAAACACATGGTAAACCTAGAAAATACAGGTCATGAATGCATATATGTTCACTCTATTCTTAACTTCATCAGAGAACCATCAAGAAATATCAATTCCCTCTCAAACTATATGCAACAACACTTGTTATCCCACGCATTCATATACTTCAATAACTTATCAAGTCATAAGCAAGATCGATAACAAGAGCACATTATACAACAAGAATGTATCATGCATATAACCAATTTTTAACCAGAATAAACCCATGACTAACCAGTCATAAGATCAACAAGATGACCCATATAAGTGCCCATTTATCTCAGGTAGAAATAACACATAATAACATATTCATAAAGCTAAACAATTCATGGACTTCCATGTACCACCCAACCATAGATTCAGAAGAACCAAATCCCCATGCCATATTCCAAGCATTAATATGGGATCATATGGGTTAAACCAAAATAGAACCAACGAGGGCTTGCAGAGGCCAAACCACCTCAACCCTCAACCACAATGATTTCACCTAGACGATTCTAGGAAGCATTAATGCCAAAGAAGCTTAGATGCCTCCAACTTTCTTCACCATACCCGGAGGGATTTTTGTTGTCTACACCCATCCATTAAGATTTCCAAGAGAAAGCCCATCTCCATCCTTAACCCTTGGACATTTTCTTAAGACCACCTACCCAATATCCAAAGTCTACTACCCATCCAAAGCTTAATCATAACACAGAATGCACTACATCATGACTATCCAGGATATGGCAAGGCAAGGATGAAACCATTGTCAATCTAGGAAAATCCCATGGAAATGACAACAAAACAACCAAATAACCAAATGCATGTACCATGCATTCAAATATCAACAATGAAATCACAAATGTAAACTATTACCTGCAATTTTCTCCCGTTGTAGCTACTTTTCCAACATTATCTTTCGCTACCCACAAATTCCTTTGCTTGCTTCCTTCTGTCCAAGTGCTTTCTCTCTCCAAATCCAAGCAAGAATGCCTCAATGTCCAAGCAATAATTCTTCAATGTCCAAGTGAATTCTAGAATTCTCTAAGAGTGTAAGTGTGTAAAAGTGTATGAGTGACTAAGAGTAGCAAGAGTGACTAAGAGAGGCAAATAATGTTCTTCCATTCCTTTTGTTTCCTTTTCCTTTTCCTTTTCCTTAAATTTCCCTCGTTTTCCCTTACATGCATATTTATGCCTCTTCATCTCCCTTTTCTCCTATTTTACTTTATTTCTCATATTAAATTAACATTTATTTCCTTTTTCCTTTACCAATTTCCATAGCCAATAATAAACCAAAAGTGATGCCCACTATAATGTTTTCCCCCTCCATTCAACTTGGAATATGTGCCCCATGACCTTGGTTTAATTTATTTACATAGAAAATCAACCTGAGGCTATTACAAACCCCTTTGCCTTGGTGAAACATTGTCCTCAATGTTCTATGACACTTATGACCAAGAAAACATATTGTTTATTAGAGCTTTATAACACAAATCGATGTAATATTTACAATGACTGAAAACATAAAAAAACATAAAGATTATTTGAGCTTTATAACACATCTCGATGCGATATTTAAAATTAAAACATACTATATTATATATATATATATATATATATATAGAGAGAGAGAGAGAGAGAGAGAGAGAGAGAGAGAGAGAGAGAGAGAGAAAACACATTTTCTTCAACCAACAAATAAAAAAGGATATAATTCACACATATGATCAGCCATATCCCATGTAGCTTCATTGAGCTCGAAGTGCTTCCACTGCACTTTAGCTTGCTCTACTGCTTGGTTCTGGAGCATGAGTTGTTTCCACTGCAATATGCATTGTGGCTCTGGCTAGAAATTTCCCTCTGGTTGCACCTGCAATACAAACCAATGAATCACATGATAAACATCATGTAAATATATTTTAAGGAAAGAAACATGGAAAACATCATGGAATTTCACTGATGGTAGCAGTGGAAATCTATATGACATTGGTCCAATCCTCTCAAGGATCTCAAAAGGCCCGCAATAATGAGGTGCCAACTTGGCACATGACCTGATCCTAAGGGATCTCTTCATTGGCTTGATACACAAGTACACATGCTCCCCCACATGAAACTCCTTGAATACTCTATGTTGATCCACATAACTCTTTTATCTATCGTATTATTCTTTTAAATTCCTTTTAATAACCCACATCTCCTCATCCATATCTACCAACATATCTAGAAAAATCAACACCATATTCACTGAATACTCCAATTGATAGGAGTGTTACAACTCCACCTGTAGAGAGCCTCAAATGGACTCATCTTCAAGGAATCTTGATACCCATTATTATAAGAAAACTCCACTAGTGGAAGATACTCATGCCACTTCCTTTGTTGAAGCATGTCGTACATCCTCAACCTATCCTCAAGAATCATGTTAACCCTCTCTGTTTTCTGTCTGTTTGTAGATGATAAGCTATGCTAAAGGATAACTCTATGCCCAAGCCTGCAAATAATTACTTCCAAAACTTGGATATGAACTTGGCATCTCTATCTGATATAATATTCTTGGGATCCCCATGCAAGCTCACTATCTCCCTTATCAAGATCTAAGCTACCTAACTAGATTAATTGATAGAGTTCACTGCAATGAAGTGAGCCACCTTCATCAACCTATCAACCAAAACCATGATGGAATCATGATATCTTGATGTCCTCAAAAATCCTATAATGAAGTCCATGGAAATGACCTCTCATTTCCATTCTCTAATCATAATAAGCTGCAATAGACGAGTTGGATGCATGCATTAAAATTTTACCTGCTGACAGACCAATCACCTTACAATAAACTCAACCACCTATTTCTTCAAACTCGGCCAATAGTAGAACCTCTTGATAGTTGTCAAAGTCTTCTAGCATCCTGGGTGACCTGAATATGGATTGACATGAAACTCCTTCAATATAATCTTCTTCAACTCGCTGATATTTGGAACATAAATCCCGCTCTTAAATTTGACCAAGCCATCTACTGTGAGGTGATACTCCTCATCCCTATCACTTTCACCTTATTTTTGCAACCTCTTCTTCAGCTGCTGGTACTTCTCATTATACTTCCTTACATGCAAGATTTGCTCCGATAAATCTATCCCATAGGAGCTCACAACTAAAATATGATTTACCTACACTCTCCCATTGAGAGGATCTACAACCATATTCTCTTTACCCTTCATGTACCTGATCTCAAAATCAAACTCACTAAGAGTAGCAAACCATCTAGCTTGCCTTGCATTTAGATTGGGTTAGTCAAAAAAGTACCTCAGTCTGCTATGATCACTCATCAAGACAAACCTCCTACCAAGAATATAATGTCTCCACATCTTTAACGCATGAATGATGGTTTCCAACTCAATATGATGAGTCACATAGCTTTTCTCATGCTCATTCAACTTCCTTGATTCATATAAAACCACCCGCCCTTCATGCATTAGGACTCCACCAAGTCCTTTTCAAGCATCTGTATAAACCACAAACTCATTATCAAGGTCGACAATCTTCAAAGCCAAAGCATTTGTAAGAAATTGCTTTAACTGATCAAAAATACCTACATACGTAAGAATCCATTCAAACTTCCTCCCTTTCCTCTGCAAAGATGTGATAGCATAACCAATCTTGGAAAATTTATGGATGAACCTCCTGTAATAACCTACTAGTCTAATGAATGATATGACTTCATCTGTATTCCACGGAGCCAGCCACTCCATGATAACCTTAATATTTCCGGATCTACTACTATCTCTTCCTTGGAAAAAACATGTCCCAATTAACGAATATGAATATAAAAGAAACTACATTTGTTGAGCTTGGCATATAGCTTATGATCTCTCAACAATCTTAACAACACTCCCATTTGTTTTGCATGCTCCTCCTCATTCTTTTAATATACCAATATTTCATCAACACACACTATCACAAACTTATCCAGATAAGGGCGCAACATACTAGTCATCAAACACATGAAGGTGGTTGGAGCATTGGTAAGGCCAAAAGGAACTACCACAAACTAATAGTGCCCATACCTTGTACGAAATGTAGTCTTCTAGATGTCTTCACATTCAATGTGCACCTGATGATATCGTGATATCAGATCAATCTTCAAAAATATTGCAGCTCCCTATAGCTGATCAAACAAATCGTCAATCCATGAAAATGGATACCTATTCTTGATAGTCACCTTATTCAAATGCACGTAATCAATGCAGAATCTAAGAGTACCATCTTTCTTCCTTACAAACAACATTGGTGCTCCCCAAGGAGACACACTTGGCCTTATGTATCCCTTATCAAGCATCTCTTTAAGCTGCAACTTTAATTCCCCAACTGAGGCATTCTCATCCTGTAAGGTGCCTTAGATAGTAGTGTTTCTCACAGCATCAACATAATAGATAAATCCACCTCACTATGAGGCGAAAACTTTGAAATCTCTACAGGAAACACATCCTCGAACTACTGCAAGATAGGATACTTCCTCAAGACTTCGTCATCATCATCCTCCTTTCCTTTATCTCTGGAAACATGTACTACAAAAAATAAACATCCTCTCCTATAGTAGTGCTTGGTTCGCATAGCTATGACCATTCTCACTGATGTAGGCTTCTTCTTTCCCTGCAATAATCTCTTTTCTCCATCATCATTCAAACACTCAATGGCATTATCGTAGAAATCCACCCTAGTCTTGTGAGTGAACAAATAGTCCATTCCAAAATTCATGCTATATGAACCCAAAGGAAGTACATTTAGATGTGTTGTTGTAGGCATGCCATTCAACTCAAATACACAAGATCTCACTCAGTGATGAACTCTTCTCTTGGTCATTGTAGCCAAATTCACCAGCCAATATTCTACATGCACTTGTGTATTCATCCGACACTGATCCACTAGGTATGGACTAACATAGCTATAATTCAATCGAGGATCAATCAAAATAGAAACAATTTGATCACAAAGCTTATCTTCCATCTCAATAATATATGCCTGATGATCTTCTGCCTATTATCTACTGCTACATAGATCCATGGGATACTCTAACCTACATCCCCAACTATTTGTGCCTCCTAAGCACTACAGATATGAGGCCTTCCACCCCAATGTGATGGACAATCCCTCCTACAATGGTATCCACCACAGGTCCAACACCTCAAAGGTTTTCTTCCATATCCTTTATTCTACTAGTCCTCAGGTTGAGACTGATGCCCTCTTTCAGTTGCATTGAAATTCTTTTGAGGTGCCACATTTTTCTTGTCACTTGCATCCTAATATATTCCTTGCTTCTTAGGCCATTTTCCTTTAGTCTTATCATTAATTTTCTAGCCACGCTTGAACTCAAGATTACGATTTGACGGCTCATAACAATGTTTGAACTTTCTAATGGATTCCTCTAATGACTAAGGCTCATGACACTCAATCAGGTCCTTGAATCCTACCGGAAACCCATTGATGAACCTTTGGATCTTTTCTTTCTTGTCCTTGGGATAAGGCACATATCTCAACAACCCTAGAAATTTGGTTGTATACTCTTCATTTGTCATGGAACCCATCCTAATATCATAAAATTCCTTGGCCATCCTATCATAATACCTCTTAGAGAAGTTCTTATTCCTAAATAGTATTTAAAATTCATCCCAAATTAGCTCCTCTTCTCTGATTCCTCTAACATGCTTAAAATATTGCCACCATATATTTTATTTTTCCTTGAAACTAAAGGTACCTATCTTGGCTTTCACAATTTTAGTTAAGGAAACTTCCTTCTTATTCCATTTTTTACAATTGTCACATTGCTATCCATTTTTTCATGTGGACCTAGCCAAGCCCCCATGAATGATTCATCATTCTCATCTTCCCTCTAATGTAATTTATGACATGCACAAAATTTAGTCAAGATATTGAACTTATAGTTGGGTTTTATTCATCTCTTCTCCAAGAGTTTCTTTCCTCTCGCACACCCAACAAATCAAACCAAGACCAAACCACAAAGGGAAAAAACAGCAAAATGAAAAACAAGGAAAAAACAAACAACATATGACATACAACACAAAGCATGGCCATGCTCAAAGTCAACAAAATAGATAAATGTAGTTAGCGACACATGAATAATTGCAAAACATCTTGATTCCCAACACATCCAACATTCCATATTTACTTCAATGAGAGCACTTACTACATGCACAAAATTTTAATCAAAGTCTTCCCCGAAAACTTCAAGATCCCAAAAATATTTCTAAATAGTTCAAGAGGAATTTATAGTATTTTAGAGACCTTGTGGGGATGCTCCCTCATCTCTCTTCCTGTTTGAGTTACTTCATTCAGTGTTCCTAGTTTTTGGTTCATATGTCTAGAGTTTACATGGGCTATCCTTCTTTTGTTGTTTATTAGGGCACTCATGGAGTAGGTGTTCTTCTTCACATCACCAACATGTCAATGTTTTTATTTTCTTCCCAAACTTATTAAGTTTCTCTTTGATATTTTCATTATGACACTATTTTATATATCCAACAGTTGATGCATATTGCAACAACCCTTGCATGTAGAACATGTTTTGTAGCAACGTTGTGTTTAGCTTTTCTTATTGTTCTTGTTTTCTTATGAGTCTTTAATTATCTACTTTGAAACTCTTCAACTCAACCTTTGAGTTCCTAAACATATCTATTCCATTAGGGGAAATTTCTTCCTCTTGCTCATCATGATTTTAGTCCATACTATGTTGTACCATATCGTTTCACATTCCTCTATTCCTTGTGGTAAATTGTATCTTCTTGTGTGTTTTCACACACACATAGCTATTAACTACATCATGAGTAAATATATTAACTTGTTACCTTATCATGCCAAAAAATCATGTTGATCTGAAGCATGCTCATCTACTATTGTCCACAGATCTAAAAACCATGTTGGTCACATATTCCAAGAAATAAAAAGAATGTATCAACATGTTCATAATCATATCTATATTAGGTTTAAAATCAACATTTTACCAAGGTTAGTAGCCACGACATCTGCAAGTTTAAATTTAACATGTATATAACATTTAAATTATCAAAATAAATATTCTCCTTTAAGGTCCATCTAGTTTGAGTCTTGAACATGGGCTCTGGTACCACTTTGTAACACTCCCTCCCACCCCCTTGTACCATCTCGGGCTATAGAAGGTGTTACTTAATGAATTAAAATGACATCCAAGGTATATTATAAAGATGAGGTCACAAAAACTTTGCTTTTCCCAATGTTGCTAAAACTCGAAACAAGCACCATCGTTGCATTCAGCTCATCGAGAGATTTTGAAGAATATAAATTGTCTCAATCGACTCTGAGATTGAGAGTTATTCCCTTTTGAAGTTAAACTAATTATTTAACACCATTTCAACACAAGGTTGTCTAATGGAATCTATGTGGCTCCATCCTCTTGGAATGATTGCACCATGTGGGTTCCACTTGTGTGGTATTCACTTCTATGCAAGGTTCCACAGTGATACCACTAATGAAACTCGGGTGGTTTTAATGTTGGGAAGTAATCAGTTTTTGGACCTTGGAGTTCAAGTTGAATTTTAATGGTTCCATTGTCATAGAAAATATCAATCTCATAAGGTCTGAGCCATTTGGTCGAAAATTTCCCTCTGAAGTCCTTAAACCTAGAATTGAATAATAGCGCCCAATCCCCAACCTTGAACTTCTTCCCTTTTATGATTTTTTTGTGCCACTATGCCCTCTAATTTTGTATCACCATTATTCAGTGCAAAACATCCTAACGAAGTTCATCTAGTTCATTGATCTAAAGGAGCCTCTTCTTTTGAGCCTTTGTTAGATCCATTCCAATTTTGATGGTTGTTTTGAGTGTCTGTGTCTTGGTATCAATTAGTAGTAATACTCTTTTCCTGTATACTAACTCATAATAAGTACAACCATTGTTAGTTCTCCATGTGATCCAGTAGGCCCATAAATATTTAGGAATTCTATCAGCCCAATCTTTTAGATGTAACTGAACAATTTTGGTCATTATATTTTTTATAAGCTTATTTTTTCCTTCCACTTCTCTGTAGGCCTATGGATGATATGGTGTGGTACCCTTGTGCTTGATGTTGTATTTCTTGATTAAGTCTTCGATGATATTTGTGTTATAATATTTTTGTCATTGATGGTTAAGGAAAAGCATTAATGGCCAAGGAAAAGAAGATGATGGCAAATGTGTTGCAAGCATATTGGTGAGGGAATTAGTAATAATGCAGATATTTTGGAGCTATTTCTTGTATAATAGCTCCTTCCAAATGCATATGAAACCCACTGGGATGGATAGGGATTTGAAAGAGCTTTCCAGTGGTATGTGGAAGTCTAGAAATGGCTTCTTGAATAGAAATTTAGAGCCATTAAAAGCAAGGATCCCAAAGTCAAAGTTATGCAGAGCTAAAGTGATTAGAATCCCTTTTGGAGCATATGTTAGTTTGGCAGAGTTTCCAAACTTGACGGCAAGCCTGGTGGAGCCGTTATCCAAAGTGTCAGGTGTACATGGAGAAATAGTGTAGAAACAGAAAGGTTTTTCATTGGTGGTAGGTGGAGCCCCCATATAGCTCATCGCGATGTAGTAACCTCGACGTTTTCAAAAAGAGAATGGAAAGAGGGGGGAAGGATGATGCAAGATAGAGTTAAATGGCATGCATGTTTGTTCATGGATTGCGTCCAATCAATGCATTGGAGATAGTTCCAACAGGGTCCACAGCACGCTTTTTAGAGCACAAAGTGGTGTTGGAATGGGTAGTTTTCCAATACCACCAATTAGTAGATCAATGAAGGAAGTTCATTCTGTCAACCCCCCTCTCAATACCACAAACCACTAAGAAAGTGTGTCGAAACTGGAAATTTTGTCGCAACATTTCTTAGAATAGGTTGGGAAACATGGTGAATGGAGAGAGGCAATATAGTGTTGAAAGTTTAGGACACATAAAATTTTTACAAAGGAAAAATGGTGCAAAACCAAGGCTTGGGACCCCTTTCTCTCTCCTCTAATAGTAGATAGGTGGTGCAATATGATTGGCTAGCAGGGATGATGTAGATGCACAAGTCTATGATGAGGCCAACAGTGATGTGGCCCAATAAGAGGTGGACACATATCATGAAAATTTGAGGTTTTCAGGTACCTAAATGGGCCATTTATGGGTGACACATGTCACCACTCATATGGCACCACGTGGCACATATGATATCAGCATGACTTCATCCCACTAGAAGGACCCCAGAAGGTGTTTTAGCAACACAAAAGGGAAGTGTTGGGCACATGTGTTAGTTTCCAGAGATAACATGCCCCGATAGTGCTATGATTGGCCCATGGTTGCAAAAAACCAATCCCATAGGATGAATCATCCCATAGGCTTGTCCGCAGAGGTAAAATATGGGTGAAAAGAATAATCGTCGGGAGACAGGCACCGAGACACAAATGTGGTACGATTGATAGAGTTTGGACCAATAGGAGAAGTCGAAAGGAAAACCCTATTAGAATAGCTCATCCCTACGGCATAACCTCGAGGGTAATAAAAATATGCACAAAGGTTTAAGGTCGGGATTTATGGCAAGAATTGAAGCGAGAGAACGAAATATTTTCGTCAAGTGATGATTCCATCAAAAGCTACCCAAGACATTTTTTTGCACCATTTTTATGGGTTAAGGAACCAAGGCATGACACAGAGGTGTGTGTTATAAAATAAGTGCTTGGGGCTTATTGTCAAACTGGATCTATAGTCTTAATTTATCGCATAGTGTAACCTTGTAAGAACATTTTATTTAGCAACACTTTTATGAAAGCTTTCAAGCTTGGGATGAACAAGTTAGAAACCTTGAGTTTAGAATCTATGCAAAACATAAAAACAAACACTAAATCACTAAAAATAGGTATAAAAGGGCCTAGAGGCAGTCATTAGTGGCATGAATGAGTTAGGCCAAAAAAATTGGCATTTTTTCCAAATATAGTGGCAACTAAAGTTGGAACTGGAGTTAAAATTGTAACTAAATCCTGCAAAAGTTCCAAATTACCAGAAGAAGCAGATTTGATCAGTTTAACTCACAGATATAGGTGATTAGGGTTTGATGACTTTAAGAGGATATTTAGAAGACAAAAATGAATAGGACAAAGAAAAAATTGGAGACTCGTGCAAAAATTCAAAGTGAAGTTAATTAAATTCTCATGCCAAAAATGTCTAGCCAAATTATTTATAAGCATAATCGATTGAGGATGTGAGCAATAAGTGTGTAACAGAGAGACGTGCAAGTCAAGTTGGTAATGTTGCTAGTGTGATCAACAATGAAAAATTTCTAAAGCTATTGGTGATTAAGGAAGGAGGAAATTGTTTTATTTGTAAAAGGGGTGGAAGTCATGATTTTAGTTTGAAATTGGATGAAAAATAAATCATTGATGTTAAGAAAGTTGTAGCTTGCAAATTAGGGGTTGTAGCTCCATTCAATTGTAGTTGATAAATTAGGGAGTTGTAGCTTCTTGTTGGTTGTAGCCAAAGAAATTTGTAATAGTAAGTTGTAGCTTACCTTGTGAAGGAATTGAAGAGAAGTTTAAAGAATTTGTGTGTTTCTTGTGTTACTGATATTATTTCATGGCATGATCATGTGAATGAATTGTTGAAGTTATTTATGGTGTCCTAATATTATTGCATAAGTGAAAGAAAAATTTTAAATTGGTAAAATTCCTACAATATTGATTCACCTCCTCTCAATATTGTCTTGGTTTCTAACAATTGGCATCAAAGCCTGGTTACTTCATATTAGTTTAACTGCTGGAAGAAAGATCAAGGACCATGGAAAGCCAGGAAGGAGGATTTACCAATAGGGCACCTATGTTCAATGGAAAAAACTATGTATTCTGGAAAGTAAGGATGAAGACCTACATTCAATCACCTGGAGTTGATGTAAGGGATGTTGTGGAAGAAGAATATCAAAATCCTCTAACAGTGATTAATAAAGATTATAATATGGAGTTCACATGCAATGTTAAATCCATGAATGCCCTGCTTGCTAGCCTACCTAAATCAGAACTTGTCAAAGTAATGGACCACACATATTCCAAATCTATCTGAGACAAGATGAGTAGTCGCTATGAAGGTGATAGCAAGGTAAAGAAAGCTAAACTTAAAGGTTTTATAATGCAATTCAAGTCTTTAAGGATGCATGATGATGAAGATATTGCAAAACATTTTTTAAGAGTTGATGAGGTTGTGTACACTATAAGCATCCTTGATGAGAAGATCGATGAAGTTGTGGTAGTTCAAAAGTGTTGAGATCTCTTCCTAAGAGATTTAATCCCAAGGTTTCAACCATTGAATAAATGACCAATTTGAACACTCACACTCTAGACCAATTACTTGGCATCCTTACTATCTATGAGATGGGAATATCAAATGGAAATAATGCACCAAAAGAATCATCCTTCAAAGCATATAAGAAGCCCAAGGAAGAACATGATGATTAATGTTGTGAATCAGATGAAGAAGAAGCTAAGTTTGTGAGGAATCTCAAGAGAGGCTCAGGAAAGTATAAAGGTAATCTACCTTTTAAGTGTTTTAATTGTGGCAAATTTGGTCACTATGCATCAGAATGTCCCGAAAAGAAGAAGAAGGATTATAATCCAAGATAAAAATTTAGGAATGTGAAAAAAGATAGAAAGAAGGCTTAAAAGAGAGGTATCTATGTTCAAGAAGACAAATCCTCTAAAAGTGAAGTCATCAAATCCTCAAATGAATACAAAGATGATGAAAGCCCAAAATTATTCATGTTGATGGCCATAGACAATTTACAATTCAAAGCTATCAACTATGATGATGAAGATGTTGAAGTGGATCTATAAGGAGAGCTAGTAAGTGCACTTGAAGAAATTGAAAGATTGGGAAAGAAGAATAAATCTCAAAAGGAGTCACTAATCAAAGAAAAGGTTGAAGTTGTTGAACCATTTCTCTTGCAAATTGAAGAAGGTAAGAAGATTCAAGAATCCCTAAACCAGCGTCCATGGGGTCTTGGATAGATGGTGATCAGATGCTTTGTTAAGGCACTCCTTGATGTGAAGTCACTGGTTCAATTCCCTGCCCCGATCAAAGTGATATAGTGGACATGATGAAGATGAAATCCCAACAATCTTACAAAAAAAAAATTCCCTAAACCAGCAATTAAATGAGAAAAATTAAGCTTGTGAAAGGCTTGAAGGTTAAATTGTCTTGTGAAGAAAGAACTAGAAAAGACAAAAACCCAGTTGATTTTCAATCAGAAATTTGGAAAAGGAACAAAAAATTTAAATGAGTTGTTGGAAGCACAAAGAGTTTCCAAAGATTGTATTGGTCTTGGACTTGAGGTTGAATCTAGTTCAACAATAGAATTAAAAGGTAAATAGCAAATCACTTTTTTACCAACAACAAACTAAGATACAGTGCAATAGAAAAAAGCGGATATGCAACCCAAAAACCAATCAAAGAACTATCAACAGCATCAAAATAAAGATGTGTATCAAGAAAATCGAAATGCTTGGAAATCAACCTAGCGTAGAAGACAATCTTCTAGGTATGATGATATTTTTCTAGATTATTGTTTCACCTGCACTAATTATGGCCACAAAGAAGAAAATTGCAGAGTAAATATATCCTACAAGTAGGTTAGAAAAAGAAGAAGAAATTAGCAGATTAGACAGAGGAAAAGCATACCCAGGTACAAAATTTATTTTTCTCCTTTAGTCAAAATTTCAGGCATAGATAATCCAATTGTAGACTTAAGGAAAAGAGGACTAAACCAGTTATTGAGAATATTAGTTAAGAGGCCAAGTTGTGGAAAGAAAAGGAGAAAAAAGAGAAATTTGATATTGTTTTGTATGCTCAAAATGAAGGAAGTCATTGGTATGTGGATAGTGGTTATTCTAGGCACATGTCAAGAGACTGAACCAAGTTCTTGACATGGAAACCAGTTGAAAAGGGTAATGTTACCTTTGGTAACAATGCACCTAGTTAAATTGTTGGTAAAGGAGTTATCAATCTGTTTAATGGAAAATGTAAAGCAAAGTATGTCTTATTTGTTGACGAGTTGAAGCATAAGCTACTTAGCGTGTCACAGATGTGTGATCAATTCTATGATGTAATTTTCAAGGCTAAAAATTATAAAATCAAGTTTGTCGACATAGGAGAGATAGTGGTTGAAGTTGTGAAAACAGACAATAATGTGTATGTCTTGAAAGAGAAAACAAAGAGTTGTTGCTTATCAAATATTGATGAGAGTTGGTTGTGGCATAGGAGACTTGGACATATGAACTTTGATCAGATAGTAAAACTAAGAAAGAAGAATGTTGTCAAGGATTTATCTAGGTTGTCAAAACCAGAGAATATGATTTGAAAATATTGTCAATTGGGTAAGCAAACTCGTGTTCCATTTAAGTCAAAGGAGAACTCATAATCAAATCCACTATAGCTAGTGCACATGGACTTGAGTCGATCATCAAGAACGTAATCACTCACAGGTAAATTGTATTTCATTCTAATAATTGATTATTTCAACAGGATGATGTGGGTTTCTTTTCTTAGAAAGAAATCTGAAGCCCTTGAAAAGCTTAAATATTTCAAAGCTATGGCTGAGAATGAAACGAATTGCAAAATCAAGGGTATAATATCTGATAATGGAGGAGAGTTTATTCAAAATAGTTTGATCAGATTTGCAAGAAGTGTGGAATTAAAAGGCATTTAACTATAACAGAGACTCCACAACATAATGGTGTTACAAAAAGAGCAAACAAATATGTGTAGAAGTTAGCCAGAACTATGATGAATGAAAGAAAATTTCAACAGAGACTTTGGGCTGAGGCCATTTACACAATAATGTTGATACTCAACTGTTGGGCTAATTTATTCACTAAATTAACACAAGTATTTAATTATCAATCCGGGTTTGTAAAACTTGGAGGCAAATCCACTGTATATGGACATCAGATATAATCAAGTTTAGAAGATGAAATTTGAAAACTAAAGAAGTGCATATTACAAATATAGCCTACATTAATAATTTCAATTCACCTTGCAATGAAGGAAAGCTGAAA
>APFE031149776.1:37319-67726 GCA_000404065.3 Pinus taeda
AGTTAGCTTAGTCCTAGTTCCCAAGCTATCCATCCATGCATCAAACTCGAGCCCAAGTGTCCTGCAAACATGTCATCCTCATAGCTATTACGGGAATTTCTGATTCAGTCCAAAATTGCACTTGAAACTCAATTTTCATAAAAATTTCTAGAAATTGAAAAATTAAAATTAAACACCTGAATATGCATAAAATACATCAAAATGAGATGGATGTGATGGAAAATGGATGTAAAATATAAGTATTAAGTAGGTTTCCCTAAGCAAAAATAGACCAAAACTGAGGGCCAACATCAACAAAGCTCATTTTAGACCAAGCAATGAAAAAATTTCCTATGATCTTTGCAATGGTAGACCTGTAACTGTCAAGTATTTCAAAGTTTTTGGTAGCAAATGTTAGATCAAGAGGAATGATGAAAATCTTGGTAAGTTCAAGGCAAGGGCTGATGAAGGTATTTTTCTTGGATATTCTCAAAATAGCAAAGGATATAGATGCTATAATAAAAATACCAAGAAGAGTGTTGATTGTATTGATATCAAAGTGGATGAATATGAAAAAAATAACCAACAAATATCAATTCGAATGAACTAGTTAACAACAATGAGGAGGACCATGAGCCATTTTTATAAGAAGAAAATGAAGATCCCTCTAGTCCTCAAGCCAAAGATCCTTCAAGGTATGAGAAAAAATATTACCCAGTTGACCAGATTGTTGGTGATTTAAAAATAGGTGTTCAGACAAGAAGGAAGTTTATCAATCCCTGTGCATAAGAAAATGCATCCCTATTGTCCATGGAGGAACAAAAGGATGTTTCACAAGATAGTAAAGACGAAAATTGATTAAAATCTATGCATGAAGAAATCGACCAAATTGAGAAGAATCAAACAGGGGAACTTGTTCCAAGGCCAACAAACAAGAATGACATTGGCATGAAGTAGGTATTCAAGAATAAGTTAAATGACCATGGAGAAGTGATAAGAAATAAGGCAAGGTTGGTCTACAAAGGTTATGCTCAGATTGAAGGTATGTATTTTCATGAAATTTTTTTCTCTTGTTGCAATATTAGAGGCAATCATAATGTTATTGGATTTTTCCTATTTTAAGAAATCCAAAATATATCAAATGGATGTCAATTTTGCCCTTCTAAATGGAGAACTATAAGAAGAAGTCTACATAGAGTAGTTAGATAGTTTTCAGCTAGCAGAAAAGCCTTATTATATTTGCAAGATTAAGAAGGCCTTGTACGGTCTCAAACAAGCCCCTCGGGCTTGGTATTTCAAGTTGGAAAACCACCTGCTCAAGTGTGGTTTTAAAATAGGTGCAAATGACAACAATTAATATGTCAAAGAAAAGGATGGAAACCTTGTAGTGGTGGTTGTTTACGTTGATGATATTATTTTTTCTAGTGATTCAAATTTGCTAACATTTTAATTTGCAGTAGATATGAAGGTCGAGTTCAAGATGTTTATGCTTGGAGAGCTTTCTTATTTTCTTGGATTGAAAATTGCGTAGACCCCCAAAGGATTATTCATCTCACAAAGAGAATATCTCAAGGAAGTGTTGAAGAAATTTGGCATGGAGGAATTCTCTTTAGTGAGCACACTAATGGTGATGGGTTGCAATATTAGCAAGACTGGTGAATCAAAAGTAGCTGATAAAACTCTATACACATCCATTATTGGAAGCCTATCATATTTGAAAGCTTCAAAACTAGACATTATGCAGGCCATTGGTATTGTTGGAAAATTTCAAGCAGCCCCTAGACAGAGCCATCTACTAGCAACCGAGAGGATTCTTAGATATCTTAGAGCCACAATGGCCTATGCACTATGGTAACTAAGATGTAAATAATTTTCACTAACTGTTTATACTAATGTTGATTGAGCAAGTGATGTAGATGACCAAAAGAGCACTAGTGATGGTGCTTTATTTATTGGAGAATGTCTAGTTTTGTGGTTGAGCAGGAAGAAAGCTTCTATATCTTTATCTATAGTTAAAGTAGAGTATATTGCAACAAATTCTTATTGCACTCAACTATTGTGGATGAAACAGACCCTGCAGGATGTACAATTTTTTTATGAGCATTGTATACCCATTGTCTATGACAACACAAGTTCCATTATCATGTCAAAGAATCATGTTTTTCACTCTAAGATAAAGCATTTTCCAATCAAGTATCATTTCTTAAGAGAGAAATTTTCCAATCAGATTGTGAATTTAGAGTGTATACCTACCAAAGAATAGGTTGTTGATATATTCATTAAACCTCTCCCAAGAGAACAGTTTGATTACTTGAGGCAAAGATTAGAATTTATTCCTATTTCCTCTCTAGAAATTACTATGAAGATTTGCAAGTGCTTATGAAGTTTTAATCAAAATCACAAGACACAAACCTACTCTACTACTTTATGGACATTGATTCACAATTTAGAACAAAAATCTCAGACTTGCAATAAGAAATAATACACATGCAAATATTATTTTTCTAAGGGAATGAAAACTGCTAAAAACCCCAATGCCTGCTTGCATTAATCTGATGAATACAAATGTATTACAATTTCTTTGCTCAATTGAGAACAATCTGCAAGTACATAACCTATATTTCTTCTCACTTGGAAGCTTTGACCTAGGGTTAGTCAATTTCAACCTCTACTTGAGCCCCTATTTTCTTGCGAAATTCCTGAGGAAATAGGCCCCTATTAATTAGGAATTTCCTCTAAAATTAAATTCCTCAGGTTTGATCACTTGACCTCATGCAACACCTATATACTCAAATAGTTTACAATTGTTGGTTAATCGCCTTGGAACCTCCACCACAACTGGGAAATTTATATTGTTTGTATGCATGAGCTAATTATTAGTTGATTAATCAGTTAATTAAATGATATCTAAGTTAGACTGGTGCCCCTCTACTTAACTTACCACAAAATAGTTCTATTAACAATTATAACTAGTTTAACTGATTACAACATAAATTAACTCAACTTATGCTCCTAAAATTTAGGAATCACTACATACAAGTAAAATTCATGCCCCTAACTCGAATTAACTAAGCTAACTAAGTGATAAGAGCCATGTCACCTCAGTTAACTCCTCCAAGTTATCTGTTGATGTGTAATTTTGAATTTCCCCAATTTGATTAAAGGCAAAATCAATCTGAGACTTTCTTGCTACATTTTTCAACACTCCCTCTCAACAAGAAAGGGATTATCAACCACCCTTATCTTGCACTTGTGTAATTTACTGCATGCAACACTTCTCACTATTGCTTCTACTACTGCAACATTTGCAACTGGGAAGCATCCAAAAAAATTGAATCAACTCTGTCTGCAACTATCTACTAGGAAAATTGTGTTGCTACTAACTCTCTACTAAGCCTCATCATCTGCTGTCAACACTCCTCTACACTCTTCAGTATCTAACTAACACTGGTTCTCCTACTACTAAATATTGTGGGCCCCTATAGCAAGGTAATGATCCATGAGGAGAATGCCTCAATGGACCCTGCCCAAATTTCTACAATTCTGGGACTGAGGCTTCATATCACCCCACCTCATAGCTAGAGGTATAGTTGCACATTCTCCCTCTACCCACTTAGCTCAAACTCTCCCCCTAATGGAGGCCTTTTCTTGAGTGGATGTCTCCACTCTGCCTACTCTCTGCCTCTCCATTTATGGCTTCTCCACAATTTTGTGAGGCTCTTTATGAGGCTCCATTTTGAGAGGTCTATCATGCTCCCTCTCAACCACCATATCTCTAATCTATGCCTTGCTCCTCAATTTTGTGCATGCATATTATATCTCAAGTGCATACAAATTCTTGACTCGAACCCTGATCTGCTTCACCTGTCACGTGGCTATGTGTCTCAGGAATGCTTTTCCTTTGTTGAAGATCCCATCATAACCACAATATTCTAAAACTGTAACAGAGATGAGATTTTTCTTTAGGCCTAGAATGAACATGACATCCTTGAGTCTAAGAGGGTATCCTGACTGCCTCTGAAAGGTGACTATACCAATCATAGACTTGTTGTACCTTTTTTCGTCTCCAAACTTAATATTCATTTGAATAACTTTCTCCTCCAGGTCATTGAAAAACTCTCTACACCTAGTCATGTGAAACGAGGCACCTGAATCCAAGTACTACACACTCCCCATCATAGTTTTGGCCATGCACGAGATAAGGGTGAAATATACTCAAACTATGAAGCCAGAGCTTCACATGTTGCTGCTACTACAGACTCCTTCTTGCTAGACTTTTTTTGTGGATACTTAGTAGCATAGTGCCTGAATTCAAGACAATTAAAGCATTTAATTTTGGACAAGTCTTCCTTCTTTCCCTCTTGGCTATATTCAACCTCACATTGGGACTTCTTTCCCTTGGCCTTCATTCCTTTGCTAACTAGAGAAAATTCCTCTTCCTTTTTTTGGATGAGGTTCCATCTCTCGTATTCCACCTTATTTCCTCCTGTACCAAATCGAACCATAAGTGTTCCCAATTTGGTAGTTTCTCCCTCTCGTTCATCGAATATCGATAGTTATGCAAACTCTAAGGAAGTCCTAGAAGGGATAGGATTACCAAGTCTTCTTCAGGGACATTAACACTGACCCCACCAAGTTCATCATGACATTGTGTGAACTTGCTCAAATATTGTGGAAGTGTCATTCTTCTACATCTTGATTCTTTGAAATTTATCCTTGATTGTCAGTTTCCTATGGTCACTATTATTCTCAAAAAAATATGTTAGTTCTTTCCACATTGTGAACAAAGTTTCTTTTCTATGTAGATTTGAGACAATGTGATCTCGTACTCCCTCCCTAATTATTCTCCTCGCCTTGGCTACATTTTTTTCCCACTGAGCAAGGCTTTGGGCATTAGATTCTAGTGTTTTTGCAACATATATCTTGATATATTCTAGAAATCCATTTTCATCCAATATCACGTCCATTCAATCCTTCCATGAGAGAAAATTACATGTACCTTCCAAGGCATACTCTATCCTTAGTCCATTGAAGGCCATCTTCTCAACTCTGAAGATATCCTTCTGCACTGAACTCCAAATTCGAACCTCCTGATAAACAAATTCAAAATTCCTTCTCTAATGTGAATCCTCCTCTGATACCATGTATAAAATACGATGTATATTTGCAATTTCTTATGAATTTTTAATAAAAATCACAAGACACAAACCTACTATATTGCTTTGCAGACATTAATTCACAATTTAGAACAAAAATATTAGACATGCAATAAGAAATTACATACATGCAAACAATATTTTTCTCAGGTAAAACAAACTACTAAAAACCCCAATGCTTACTTGCATTAATCTGATGAATAGAGATGTATTACAATTGTTTTTCTCAACTGAGCACAACCTGCGAGTGCATAACCTATCTCTTTTCTCACTAAGAAGCTTTGACCCAAACATAGTCAATTTCAGCCTTTGCTTGAGCCCCTATTTTCTTGTGAAATTCATGAGGAAATAGGCCCCTATTAATTAGGAATTTTCTCCAAAATTCTTGTGCAACTCCTCAGGGTTAATCACCAAACCTCATGCAACACCTCTACACTCAACTAGTTTACAATTGTTGGTTAACTACCTTGGAACATCCACCACAACTGTTAAACTCGTATTCTTTGCATGCATGAGATAATTATTAGTTGATTGACAAGTTAACTATATGATATTTGAGTTAGACTGATGTCCCACTACTTAACTCACCACAAACTAGTTCTGTTAATAGTTAGAACTAGTTTAACTAATTACAACTGAAATTAACTTAACCTAGGCTCTGAAAATTTAGGAATCACTACATACAATGAACTTCATGCCCATAACTCAAATTAACTGAGCTAACTAAGTGACAAGAGCCGTGTCACCTTAGTTAACTCCTCCAAGTTGTATGTTGATGTGGAATTTCGAATTTCCTCAATTTGATTAAGGCAAAATAAACTTTCTTGCTACATCTTTCAACATCCTCCCTCCACTAGCTCTTCCTTCAATAGGAACAATGGCAGCTGGTATACCTTTATCGTGTCTAGATGGATCTTCGAGGTCCACGGGATCAACAAGACAAGGGAATATTTTTGACAGTAGGAGTAAGGTTTTAGAGGGTGCATGTTGGTGTCTTTACCATTGATGTCAAATGGGGAGAGGCCTTAGTGATAAAACAATAGCAAGGAGAAGTCATGATGCATGATAAACAACAACAAAGCAACATTAGTGCAACACAAGAGAAGTGTATCTCAGGGGGAGAATCATTCAAAGGAGAGATATGCATCCAAAGGACAAATTTGAGACAATCATGAGGATGTTTTGTTTGATCATGGTGTTTCCATCAATGCAAAAGGGGGATATTGTTAGAATTGTGTTGTCATTGATAGAAAAGACAAAGAATTGATGGCCAAGGAAAAGAAGATGATAGAAAAGGTGTTGCAAGAAGATTGGTGAGGAAATTGGTAATGGTGCAGAGACTTTGGAGCTATTTATTATATAACAAATCATTCCAAATACAAATGAAACCCACCTGGATGGATAGAGTTATGAAATATATTTCCAGTGATATGTGGAAGTCTAGAAATGGCCTCCTCGATCAAAATTTAGACATATTCAATGATAGGGATCCCAAAGTCAAAGTTATGCAAAGCTAAAGTGATTAGAAACCCTTTTGGAGCATATGTTAGTTTGGCAGATTTACTGAACCTGGTGGCAAGATTGGTGAAGCCATTATCCAAAGTGTCAGGTGTAAATGGAGTAACAAAACAGCAGAGAAAATGTTTTTCGTTGGTGATAGGTAGAGCCCCCATACAACTCATCCTAACATAGTAACCCCGACATTTTAAAAAAAGCATGGAAAGAGGCGAGCGGGATGAAGAAAGCCAAAGTTAAAAGGCACACATGTTTGTTGGCATATTAGGTCCCATTGATACATCAGAGATAGCTCTGATTGGGTCCGAAACACGTTAGCTAAAACACAGAGGTGTGTCAGAATGGGTAGTTTGCCAATACCGCCGATTGGCATATTAATGGAGGAAGTTCATTTTGGCACCCCCCTCTCAATATCACAAACCAATGAGAAGGGGTGTTGGAACCAATAGTTTTTTCCACAGTAGTTTTTGGAACATGCCAGGAAATGTGGAAAATGGATAGAGTTAGCGTAGTGTTAAAAGGACAAGACACATAAAAAATTCATAAAGGAAAAATGGCACAAAACCAAGTCTTGGGACCCCTTTCTCTCTCCTCTGATAGTGGACAAGTGGTGCAATACGATTGGCTCGCAGGGATAATGTAGATGCACAGGTGGATGATGACGTCAATAGTGTTGTAGCCCAATAATAGGTGGACACATGTCATGCATATTTGAGGTTTTTAGGTACCCTAATGGGCCATTTCAGGGTGACACGTGTAACAAATTATATGGAAACACATGGCACATATGACATCAAAATGATGTAATCTTGCTGGCAGGGCCCTGTAAGGTGTTTTGGCAGCACAAAATGGAAGCATCAAGTGCATGTGGTAGTTGGTAAATCCAACACACCCCGGTAGCACTATTATTGCCCCATGGTTGCAGCAGACTAACCCCACAGGACAACTCATCCATAAGCTTGTCCCTGCAGGTAAAATATGGGCAGTGCAAAGAATAATCGTCAAGAGACAGGCACCAGGACACAGAGGTGGTACCATTGACAGAGTGTAGACCAATGGGAGAAATGGAAAGTTAGACCCCATCATAATAGCTAATCCCTGCATCATAACCCCAATGGTAATAAAAAGATGCACAAAGGTTTATGGTCAAGATTTATGGCAAGAGATGGAGCGGGAGATGAATTTGTTTTTTTCAAATGATAATTCTGTCAAAAGTTGCCTAGGACAAGATTTTACAACATTTTTATGGGTTAAGAAACCATGGCACAACACAAAGGTTTGTGTTATAAAATAAGTTCTTGGGGATTATTGCTAAAACAGATCTATAGTCTTGATTTGTCGTGCAGTGGAGCCTTGTCAAATCACTATATTTGGAAGCACTTTTGTGAAAGCTTTCGGGATTTGGGATGAACGAGTTGGAAAATTTGAGTTTGGAAGTTATGCCAATCATAACAATGAGCACTAAATCACCAAAAATAGGCAGCAAAGGGGCTAAAGGCAGTCATTAGTGACATGAATGAGTTAGGCAGAGATTTTGGCATTTTTGTCAAATATAGTGGCAATTAAAGTTGGAACTAGAGTTATACTTATAGAAACATGTTATCAAGGTCTAATGACTTGAAGACTAGATTTAGAAGAATGAAAAGAACAGGACAAAGGAAAAAATTAGAGGCTCATCAAAAGATTCAAAGTGAAGTTAACTAAAATCTCATGCCAAAAATATCAAACCAAATTCTTTGTAAGCATAATAGATTGAGGATGTGAGCAAGAAGTGTGTAACTAAGAGTGGTGCAAGTCAATTTGGTTATATTGTTGGTGTGATCAACAATGAAAAATTGTTCAAGGTATTGGTGATTAAGGAAGGAGGAAATTGTTTTATTTGTAAAAGGGGTGGCATTCATGGTTCTAATTTAAAAATGGATGAAAAATGAATCATTGATGTCAAGAAAGTTGTAGCTTGCAGATCAGGGGTTGTAGCTCCTTCCGGTAGGTGCTGGTATATATTTGGGATTGTAGCTAATAAATCAGGGAGTTGTAGCTTCCTTCTGATTGTAGCCAAAGAAATTTGTAACAACAAGTTGTAGCTTGCCTTATGAAGGAATTGAAGAGTGGTTTGAAGAATTTTTGTGTTTCATGTCATGATCATGTGAATGAATTGTTGAAGTTATTTATGGTGTCCTAATATCATTGCATAAGTGAAAGAAAGTTTTAAAATTGGTAAAATTCCTACAATACTAAATCACCCCCCCCCCCTCAGTATTGTCCTGGTTTCTAGCACTTTGATGTGAATTGGGTTCCTCCATCTATGACTACCTCTTGTGGTATTCCAAATCTGGTGAATATTTCCTCATGAAGAAATTTCGCTACTGCTTGCTTAGTTGTAGCTGGAAATTCCCAGACATCCATCCATTTTGCAACATAATTTGTGCATACCAGAATTTAGGTGTTGCAGTGTGATGGCAGGTTGATCTGTCTAATAAAATCAATGACCCACCTATCAAAGGGTTACAATACTTTATGTGGTTGTAATGACATCTCATCAACTTGTGCAGGTATTCCCATGCAATGGCAGTGGTCGCACCTCTTTACATTCTCCTTGGAATCTTTGAAGATGGTGGACCAATAGCACCCTTAATGAAGTACCTTGTACCCTATTATCTTGTTGATGAATTGGCACCCACATGGTCCCTCATGGTGGGATTTAATGACCTCATAGGCTTCGTCTTCTCTTACACATTTGTGAGTGATGAGGTTGGGGCCTGTGTAGAAGAGAAATCCATCAATCCATGAGAACCTCCAACTTTGTCTCACAATATTTTGGCATTATTTCAATAAGATATGGTGTGGAAGTCTACCTAAATCATAGTATTTAGAGATATCTACAAACCACAGAGAGTTAGTAGAAACTACAAATAAGTATGCATCAATAAAATAATCTTCTACCAGGGGTTCATTTTCGTTACATGTGAATATAGAGAGGAAATAAGCAACAACATTATCTTTTCTTGGTTTATCTAGGATGGTGATATCATATTCTTGTAATAACAACAACCATTAGTAGCTCTACCATTCTTAATTGGTTTATTCATCAAATATTTGATTGCAACATGGTCAATTTGTAATATTACTAGATAACTTGTAATGTAATGCCAAAATTTGTTGATTGCATAAATGATCACAAGGAAGTCCTTCTCGGTACCATGTAATTAAACTCTGCAGGTGAAATATTTTTACTAACATAGTATTCCATACATGTTTCCTTCTTCAAGTTGTCTTAACACAACTCTTTTAGTGGTGTTTGAGGCATATGTGAAAATATGGAATGGGAGGGACCAATTAGGCCCTCCTACAAATGGTGCATTCAACACTTTAGAATTTAATTCTTCGAAAGTATGTGGGCACTTTTCTATCCACAAAAACTCAAAAAATTTAGTTAGTAAAGAAAATAATGGACGAGCAATTTGCAAAAAAAATTAATGAATCATCAATAGTAACCAGCATGTCCTAACAAGATGTGTACTTATTTTTGTGAGCTAAGAGTAGGAAAATATAATATCACCTTATTTTTTGTTGGATCCACCTCAATACATTCTGCTAAAATGTGGTGTCCTAAAATGATACCACCGGTTAGCATTATTTGACACTTAATATTGCTAAGGGCCACATTATCTTGCTTACACCTTATTAAATGTTTTTCCAAATTTGCTAATAATTCATCAAACTCATCACCATAAAACGTGAAATCATCCATATATATTTCCACATAGTCATGTATAAGATTAAAGAATATGCCAATTACAACTCATTAAAAGGTGGGGGGGAAATTACATAGTCCAAATGGTAGAACTCGATATGCAAATGTCCCCCATGGACAAGTAAATGTAGTCTTATTTCTTCAAGTACGATTTGAATCTAGTTATAGCTATTGAATCCATCCAAGAAAGAAAAATACTTCTTTCTTGCTAATGTATCCAGGACCTAGTCGATGAAAGGAAGCAAAAAATTCCCTTTGTGAGTTTATTTGTTAAATTCTCGATAGTACACACAAATACTCCATTTCCCGCTTTTTCTTGGGTACAACAACAAGGGGAGAAACTCATTGACTATCAGAAATTAGATAAATAAAATTGGTTGCAAGTAGTTTTTGTAGTTCTCCTTTACTATTTCCCTTAGTCTTGGATTCATCTAGCACTAGGGTTAGTGAATGGGTCTAGATCCTTCCTTGATATATATGTGATGTGTGCATAACTCAGGATGGATCCACTTCATGTCTAAGTAATCACAAGAAAAGGTATCAATTTGTGTTTTTAGTACCTTGATTAACTGCTCCTTTTGTTGTTTAATCAAGCATCTGTTAATATTCAAGGTTCAGTTAGGACTGATTTCTATGGTTTCTGTAGTGGAATCCTAATTCTCCTCAGCTAAAGGATTATTTTCTATTCGTTAAATGATTTTTGTAGTAAGAGAGGCTTGTATCTTGGGGTGTAGAATATGATGAAGGGTGTGTGCATAATTTGAGGAAGAAGAGGAGGCTATGAAATCATTGATCTCTTCATCTTTCTTTTTTTCATGAATGGCCAAGTATTGATTTATAGAGAGGACTTCACAAACTTCTTCCTTTTCATCACTATCCTCTTCTTTAGTCCATATGGATAATTTTTAGTCTACATTGGGCTTGGAAGGAGGATAAAGGATCAACTATTTCGTAGAAGTCCCATGTGAGATAGTCATGTTTCCTAACCTACAACTAATGTAAGCATTGGCAATAGCCAACCAAGGTTTTCCCAATATTGGAGGATGTGCTCCCAAAGAGGTATTGGGTTGCAAAATCATCAAATTTGTAGGGTATTCCCATGAATCCATTAAAACTATGACATCTTCTAATATCCCTTCTAGTTCGATGGTAGATATGCCAACAAGTTGTAATAAGGTGGGGGTATACTTGAGACAAGAGAGTCCTAATGGTTCCAAATCAATCAATGTGTTAAAAATAATAGTGTTGTTAATTTGTGCATTAACCACTAGGTTTCCATGACCATAATATTCAGTTGCTAAGGTCCCACTCATCAGTAGTTTTGATAGTTTTCCCATAACATGGACAGTCTAGAGTCCTTCTTCCTCTTAGGTTTCCTCGAACAAAGTTCCCTTATTGTTTTAGAATAAATAAGCACATCCTTGACGGCTTGAAGTAATGGTATCGTTAGACACACATTTCTAACTTCCACCACAAGGTCAAATTCAAGTTGAATAGTAGGATTTTCTTGTCTTAGCCTTTCAGGGCAACTTAAAGTTTGGGGTTCTTAACGTGGAGGTTTCAAAGTTGATTTTTGTCCTAATTCTTCATTCCACACCTCTTTGTTCAGATCTTCAATAAGAAATTGAGATTGGTTATTAGTTAGGGTTTTCCTAGATTACATATGAATATCATCACAATATATGGGGGAGATGGAGTAAGTGGGATGGGTGGCTGTAACATGTGCAGGTTGAGCTTCCCTCCCTTTATTTTGGTTAGGGATTTTTTGTGCAGGAATCTCAGGTCTAAGAGGGTTAGATGTCGGCACTTAAAATTGTGGAGGAGGAAGGATTTGTAAGGTAGGTTGCACAATAGCTTGTTTGGGTGCTCCATAGGTGGGATTTCTCCACCCCAGTTGCTAAAGTTGGTTTAGGGGAGGAGGAGCCCATGATTGGGGTGGAAAAATCCACAGTTGTGAGGTGTACTATCTAATAGGGTTAGTCCAATAAGGATTATTATAAAACTAGGACTGATCTTGAATTTCCATGGTTTCTTTAGAAAAATGAAGTACACTTTTTCTTTCTCTTCTGCTCCTTCATATATAGCCTTAAAACTAGGAAGAGATGGGAAATTGTATATTTGTGATTGTTCCCCCATATAGTACAAATCTATACCTGATTTACTCGACATTCCCTAATTGGATGTCTTTACTACACTTCAAACAAAAGATATCTAGAGCTTCTTATGCTTCCTCCTTATTCTTCTTATTCTTTAATAGATCTAATTGAGAACCCGAGGAATTTAGTAGGTCAGTTTTGAAGTTTTCCAATAAGTTCCCTAGCTCCGCTCTAGTGACTCCATTTATAGAAACTTTAGTATTTGTCGTTATCATCTCATGTGATCCTTTACCTATTTTGGATGTTCCTCAGTAATATCTCTTATAGAGTTATATGATGTCATCATCTTCTTGTTGAGATATATCTCCTCCACCCATTAGGTTAAGGGGGTCCATGCATTCATCTTGAATTCCTTGTAATAGCAATACTTTTCAAGTCTAAGGGGTCAAGACTTCTTGTCTTGATTTGCAAAATTTGTAGTTGAATATTTCAACATAATTCTCAAGAATTGCATCTTTTGCTTGGGTCATTACCTCTTCTCTCTTTTCCTTAGCTTTGTAGTAATCTTGATATTTTGTCAGGAATTTCTTCTTCATCTATTCCCATGAATCGTAGCTACCTTGGATGAGGCCCATGAACCAACATAATGTTGCATCTATAAATGTGGTAGGAAATAGCTTTAGCTTCTAAGTTTTAATTACATAATTGTAGCTTTGACAAGGGAAATTGAACTAAAAAAGGAGGGTATCAAGGTCTACCTTAGATAGACCATGGAAATTTGGTAGTGTAGAGTGAGGAATTTTTTTCATTTTAGCATTCAATTCCATTTTTGTAATGGGTAACCTAGAGGAGTTAGATTATTTCTTAACATCCTCATGTGCCATTTATTCTAAAGGAGTATCTTATGCTTCTGAAGGTGCTTTCAGAGATTTAGAAAAGCTCTTACTTTCTGGTGCAGGTCAAATGATAATCCTATATTAATATATAATGGACCCCAAATACTACCTTGGCACCAATGCTATCAGGAAGGGATTATATGACTAAAGACTATATCCAAGGCTCAACCCTTGATCTCTCCCATTTAATTGTGACTGCTTACACTATCAACAAAACTTCTGAGATGAATTTATAGTGATGCCTCTTCAGTCATATAATAGTACCCCAGTGATTTAACACATTTGCACAATCGTGTCAACTAAACAATCACAAATTCTCACCACAAGGCAAAATCATTCCAAGATAGTTGGTTCCCTATTGTCAATTGAAAATTGGGACAGGTCAAGAGTCAAGACAAGTCGGGAGTCGAGACAACACTTGTCTCCTTTTTATGTCCCAAGTTGGGGGTCAATTCATAACACTTCTCAGGTGGAAAATTGATCTTCTCTTCGTTAAATAACAATGGAACATTCCTTACATCCCGAGACAGAAGTGCAAATTACAACATCATCAATCAATGTATCGATATGGTGTTTTATTCACTCTCGATGCTCCTTTGTGAATGTTCTCTGCCTCAGACCAAAATACAGGAATGGGGAATTCACATGTAATGATATGCCCTCTATCAATTCAAAAATTAGGAGGATTCAACAAATAAAACTTCCACTATGCCTCTTTGACTAACTCATTTTCATGAAATTAAAGAAACAAAGGATACTTAATCACTATAGTATACAAGGCACACATAGGATAGATTCATATTAGGGATTTAATGTATTTTGAGGTATACACAAGTCACTTTGCAAACTATTCTTACACACAAAACCCAACTCTTTCCATTTCTTGAGGATTTAATAAATTTCTCCTAATTTGCACACAATAGAATGAGAAATTTGAGGAACCAACTCCTCTAGTAAAGATTCTTTGACCTACTTGAGGTTATTCTAGATTTAACTGATGCCCCTACATCATACTTCCAAGGAATAAAATTGTCCATAAGCTCCTAACCATGAGATATTTAATTCAACTACCACTTTTCTATAGTAATATGGTAATCATCCAAGTAGCATCTACTATTGAATGATTCTTCCACTTGACCAAGTATTCGTAATATTCTTTGTTCTTTGTCTTCTTAAATAATATTTTGTCCAGAATATTTTATGGCTTTAGAGGCTCTATTATTGGCAATTGCTTTTGCCACTAAATATGTTTTTCTTCATTTTCATTTATTGTCTAGGTTGCTTCATATAGCTTATACTTATACAAGTTTGAAACATTAAAAATGGGAGACATGTCAATTCCTGGTGGTAACTCTGTCTTGTAGGAATTGGCTGAAATTTTCTTGAGGATTCTAGAAGGTCTAGTTTTCTTCAATTTGAGCTTGTTATACTCTCCTCTAAGAAATTGTGTTTTCCTTAAATGTGTCAGGACCGAGTCACCTATCTCAAAAATTTGTTCTCTCCTCTTCAAATATGCTCCATTTTTATATTTGAGATTATTTTCCTGTAGCTTTTGTTTAACTTGTTCATGGATTTCTTGCATGGTTGTGGCAAAGTCTTCTCCTTCTACACTCCTCTATTTAGTGTGTCCCAAACTTCTAAGCTCTTGAACTCCACTAAGGTGCATTCCATATATGATCTGGAATGGACTCTGACCTACACTTTTATTTGGAGAATATTTATAGGAAAATTTTTCCTAACCAAGCACTTGATCCCACTATTTGGGATGTCCAACTAAGTGCCTTAATATGTTCCCCAAGCTTCTATTTACTACCTCGGTATGTCCATCTTTTGAAGTGTGATAATTTGAGCTAAAAATCATCTTTGTTCCAATATTTCTCCATAAAATCCTCTAAAAATGGCTTAAGAATCCAATGTCTCTATCTAAGACAATGCTCTTGGGTATTCCATGCAGTCTCACCACTTTTTCTAAAAATGGGTTAGTAATATGGGTAGCATCACTGGTTTTAAAGCAAGGAATAAAATTAGCCATTTTTGAAAATATATCAATCACTACAAATATTGAATCATTTCCTTTTTATGTTTTTGGCAACTCCAACACAATTCATACTTATTGTATCCCAAGGCCTATTTGAAATTGGTAGTGGGGTATACAAATCTATGTTTTTATTATTTCCCTTTCCATGCTAACAAATTCTATAGTTGTTCACAAAATTTTGAACATCAGTTCTTATCCTTCGCCAAAAGTAGAAATTATTTAGTTGTTCATAAGTTTGATCATGCACAAAATGTCCACCTAATCCTCCACTATGTTTCTCTTTAATTAAATTTTCCCTCATTGAAAATTTTGGAATGCAAAGCTAATTATTTTTTAACAATGGTCCATCCTCCAACATATATTCAAGCCACTAACTTTTGTCCCTGGTTGTTGGATTTTTACATACCTCATAAGCTTCCTTGAATTTTGCATCATCTTCATACAATTCCTTCATAAAATCAAAACCCAATACCTATATTTGACTCTCTTGCATTACCAAGCTCCTTCTGCTCAAGGCATCTACAATTCAATTAGCTTGGCCACTGATATGTTTTAAAACAAAAGTAAAATATTGCAAGTATTCTATCCATTTAACATGTTTTTGGCTCAAATTTAGTTGTTGGATTATATATTGTAAGGCATGATTATCTATATATAAAACAAACTCCCTCGACATTAAATAATGGCTCCACTTTTTTAGTGTTTTGAACACAACATAAAACTCCTTATCATAGGAAGAGTACTTGTTCCCTTACTTCATTCAACTTATCATTGAAGTATGCAATGGGGTCCTCCTCTTAACTCAACACAACTCTGGTTGCTTCACTGCTCAAATCACACTTCACTTGAAATGGTTTACTAAAATCTAGCAACACTAAGACATACTACTCTATAATCTTGTTCTTCAGTAAAAAGAATCCTTTCTCAACTTCAATAGTCCACTGGAATGGTTGTTTATCCTTATTTATGTTTTTTATGATTGGAGTACTCGTATTACTAAAATTCCTGATGAATTTCTTGTAAAATCTAGTGAAACCATGAAAACTTCTAACTTCAAACATGTTCTTAGCAGACGGCCAATTTATAATTGCTCTTACCTTCTCAGGATCCATCTTCAAGCCATCTTTATATATTGACATATCCTAAATAATCAAGACTAGGTTTCCTAAATAAACATTTCTTCAAGTTAACTAATAACTTCTCTTGCTACAACTTCTCCAAGGCATAATTTAAATTCCTCAAATTCTCCTCTTGAGACTAACTATAGGCAAAGGTATCATCTAGATACACAATCACAAATTTTCCTATGAATTTCTTTAACACTTCATTCATTAATATCATGAATGTGTTGGGTGCATTAGATAATCTAAATGGCATAACCATCCATTCATACAAGCCCTTATTGGTTATAAATGTTGTCTTCCACTAATCCCCTTCTCTAATCCTGATCTGAGGTACTCACTTTTCAGATCGATCTTAGAGAAATATCTAGCACCACTGAAGTAATCTAACAAATCATATATGTGGGATAAAGAAAATATTTACCTAGTTCTGATTTTATTAATTTCCCTTGAGTTTGTGAACATTCTCCGACCATTATCTTTCTTCAAACTCAGCACTGTCGGGACAACACAAACTAAGGCTTTCTCTGATCAGTGCCTTATCTATCAGCTCCTGAAATTTCTCCCTTATTACTTCATTTTCTTGAGGGGTAATTCTGTATTCAACCTTATTTGGTATACTTGCTCCAAGTATCAAGTTAATATGATGACTTATACTTCTCACAAGAGGAAATTCGTTAGGAAAATCATCCACAACAATATCATTATATTCATTCAACATTCCTTGAATTTCAATGGGTAAATCTGTAATTGTAGTGGTTGTAAGTATTACTCTAGGTTTGCAAACTAAAGCAAAATTTACCTCATTATCTTCCATCTGCTACAAAATATCCTTTCTGCTCAATAACAATACTTTTTGGTCATTACTCTCCATTGCACCTTCCTCTTGCAATGGCACCAAGGTATGCTTTATGCCATCCTTTCGAAACTTGTAAGTGTTCTTCTTCCCATCATGTAGAATACTTATGTCAAACTACTAAGGTTTTCCCAATAGGATGTGACATGTGTCCATTGGCATGACATCACACAAAAATTTATATTTGTAGTTTCTTATTTGCAACTCCACGTCACACTATTCATTCACCAACAAATGGTGATTGTTTTGAAGCCAAGAAACTTTATAAGGTGCTAGATGTTTAGGCTTCTTAAAATTCAACTTTTCTACCACCTATATTGACACTAAGTTGTTTGTACTTACGCTATCAGTCACCACCTTGCAGTAATTCCCTTTGACCTTACAAACAATCTTGAACGAGTCCTTTCTTTGGTCTAGCCTAACAACTTCCTTCTTGGGTTTTAACATCACTTTCTTCAACAAAAAAGTCTCCCATATCTCAGGGATATTCTCTACTTCATGTAACTCTTCTTCTCTTTCTTCCACTTGTGAAACAACAACATTCCTTTATCTTGTTATTTCATTTTCTAGACATTTGAATGATCTATGTCCCATATTGCCACATCTATAACATCTATACTCTCTTCTTCTCCCTCTACTAATTCCTCGGGAAAAATATCTTTAATCTCTAGAATCACCTTATGATTTCCTTTGTTGATTTGAGCTACTATCTCGATCTCTCTATTTTATAGATATTCTTCTACCAGAATTTTTTTCTCTTCCTCTGACATAACTCTTCCCTCTATCAAACTACTTCCTTGCAAGTTTTTCTTCAGCCTTCAGAGCAAGTTGATAAGCTTCCTTTATATTTTATTGGGACATCACACTATTTTCATTTTGAATTTCTAGCCATGGACCATTTGTGTATCTAAAAATATCCTATGTTGTGTCTTCAACATACCCTGCTCTTATATTTACTTTATAAAACTCATATTTGTATTCTCTTACAGACATCAATCTCTACCTAATATTATGTATTTGTTTAAGCAAAGAAAGTTGGTAATCTTTGGGTAGAAACTTGCCTTTGAGTGTGCAACCATCCTATCCCAAATTTTGATTTTTTTCTTGTTCTTCCTTCTTCTCTCAGTCTGCACACCATCCCACCATAAAGTTGCATGCCCTTTTAACTTGGAAACAACAAACTTGACTTTCTACTCATCATCCATTTCCTCATATTCAATGAACTTGTACATGTTGCTGATCCAATATATAAGCTCTTCAAGATATAGACTACCACTATAATTTGAAACTTTAGGATTGGGATTTGAAGTAGATCCCAAAACTTCTCTTAAACTTTTAAGCTCAGATGTCTCCTCAGTTGTTGCTTCTTGTTCTTGAGGCTCCTCCTCTTCCTCACTCACATCACTAGCTTAAGGATCCCTTTTTTTTTCAACTTCCATGGAATCCAATCTTGCTTCCAAACATTTAATTGTCTCTATCACTTCAACATTAGCTATAGGCCTCCTTCCTCTTCACCCTCCTCTTCCAACTCTGTGATCTATAATGAATCAACATGTTTCAAAGCATATGAATAATATTCTTTGATACCACAAATGTTGCAGGTCAAATGAGAATCCTATATTAATATATAGCAACCCCAAATACTACCTTAGCACCAATGTTGGTAGGATGGGATTATATGGCTAAAGACTATATTTGAGGCTCAACTCTTGGTCTCTCCTATTTTAATTGTGACTAATTGTACTCTTAAGAAAACTTCCAAGATGAAGTTCTAATGATTCCTCTTCGGTCCTACAACAACACTCTCATGATTTAACACAGTTGCATGAATGTGTCAATAAAACAATAATATATTCCTGATGTGGGGCTAACTCTTTCTAGGATAGTCAGTTCCCTATTGTCAGTCAAAATTCGAGATAGGTTGAGAGTCAGGACAACACTCGTCTATTTTTTATGTCTCAAGTCAAGGGTCAATTCACAACACTTGAAATCTGGAAAATTTGTCTCTTCTCCATTAAATAATAATCTTCCTCAAACCAAAATATAGGAAGGGGGAATTCAAATGTGATGATAGAGAATCTGTCGATTCCAAAATTAAGAGGATTCAACAAATAAAACTTCCATTATGCCCCTTTGACTAACTTAGTTGCATGAAATTAAAGAAACAAAGGAGCCTTAATCACTACAACATATGAGGCACACACAAGATAGAATCATACATGGGGATTTAATGTATTTTGAGTTATTCACAAGTCTCTATACAAACTATTCACACACACAAAACCCAAATTTTTCCATTGCTAGAGGATTTAATTAATACATTTGGGCTTCGTCCAGATCCTTGAGAATAGGATCAGATGAGCCAAAATTAACTCTAGATCAGGATTTGATCCCTCCTATTAACAAATTACTAATAATAATTATTACATGGAAATTTGAATAAATTTCTCCTACTCTAGAAAAAAGAATGAGAAATTTGAGGAACCAACTCCTCTAGTAAAGATTCTTTGACCTACTGGATATCATTATGGATTTAACCGATGCCCCTACATCATTTTCTAGGTATTACTCCTCATAAATACATGGTTCACTTTCTAGAGGGTTTTGATTACCAAACTAATTTTCAGGAAGGTATTGTTTATTCTCTAAAGAGATTTACTCAATGAGCTGGAAAGTTAGATTATCCAAAATCAAATATACTATTGTAGTAGAGCTTTTCTCAGCTTCAAATTTTTGTGTAGGGATTTGTATCATGGAAGGTCAAGGCTTCTTCTTGGCAAGGGAGCTTGTTGTTGGTGTCAAATAATTTGGCTAGCCTTGTTCATTGCCCTCTTATGAATATCCTATAGTGTTAATATGGGGGTTTTCTTGATAAATCTATCAAAAAGATCCATAATCCTAGGCATTTAATAGATCATATTGAAAGATAAAAGGTTAGGACAATCAAGACTAAAAAACTCAAAAATCAGTAAATAAGTTCACACAAAAGTTGACATAAAACTAATTGTACTATTGACAGTTCCCCAAAAATGGTGCCAAAAATGACGGGCCTTTCAATTACTTTTAATTATCTCAATGAGGAATTGATCACATATTGATTTAAAGTGTCAATCTGAGGTTCGTTTGGAACTTTCACACTATCCTACACAATATATGTTAGTGTAATTTGTTGTGTATGGAGGTTGTAGTAATGTAATAGTTGTCACAGTTCAATATTTAGATGCTTTCACGGGTCACTAATCACATACACACTTGTAGGAAATAAAGCACACTTGCAGGAAAGTAAATTATGGGAAATGTAAATCACACTGGCAGAAAAGGAAACACACTAATTACTAAGAGTGAGTGTAATGATATTCTTGATTGCTTGTAACAAGGATGGAATGGCACATACTTGGAATGCAAAGTATAATGAAGAAATAAACTAGAAATAATATTTAATCATAACACAATCCTTTATCTTTGAAAATAGAGTAGAAGTGCACTATAGACAAGTTACAACAATAAGGTTGTAGCAATAGCAAGTTTGACTGAAAATAAGCAATTTTATTACCCAGTGGTTAATAATGCGATTAATGCTTAAAATAATGTAACCTGGAGTCTAAAAAACTAGTGATTAATATGATTACATGAATAACAAATATCAAAGTGCAGTGAAAGGACATTAATGGTGTTGCATCAAAGGAAACTACGAGTTGCAGAAAAATGAAACTATGAGTTGCAGCAAAGGGAAATTAAAAGAATTACAGGAAATGTAAATTGAATAGCAAAAATATGACCTAGGTTAAAAATAAAAGACTAAGCTACCTGGTAATGCTACGTAGCATTATCAAGCTAAGGAGGGGGATCTACCTCCCTAAGCAAGGTACTAGGAAACCTTGAATCATATGATCCCAAGACAAGCATCAAAATATTAAAAAAAAACAAAACAAAACAAAACAAGACAAAACAAAAAACAAAACAAAAACAAAACAAAACAAACAAAGACAAAAAAACAAACAAACAAAACAAAACAAACAAACAAACAAACAAACAAAACAAACAAAACAAAACAAACCAAACAAACAAACAAACAAACAAACAAACAAAAGTGTCTTTCTACTAGAGCAACAAAAAATTGTACAAGAAGTGGCAATAATATATATCTCCTCGGGATTTGAAGGAAGATAGGCATTTATACAAAGATGCACATGACTAAATTCAATGATTTCACGGATGGTTGGTTGAGAGAAACAAGTAGCACATCTTGTTACAATAATAAATTCAGAGTTGGTACAATAAACACAGACTTAGATTAGCTGAGCATTATTGGTAGTTGGCATACCCTTCTTGATTGGTCCTCCACTTACCTTCTTCACTTTCCACCATGAAAAACACATGTTGGTTGTACAACTGGAGCATTGACCATCAAGTTGTCATACTTTGTCAAAGTTGCAACAAAAAAATTTGTGGCAATAGGAGTAGCAGTGACAAGAATTGTAGTGACCCAGAGTTAAGGAACTCATGAGTTGCAACAAAATTGTTGGTCTCGGGCGAGTTGTGTCTTCTCTTCTTATGGTCAAGTCAGAGTTGCAGCATTGTAGAAACGTTGCAGCAGTGGAATGGAAGAGAGTTGTGACACTTTGTTGATTGTATCTTACACAGTTGCAACATTTGTTGTGAAGTCACGACTGGAATTACAACACCATGGAGGTGTTTCATGTACACAAAGGAGTCACAATTATGTCCTTTTTCTCATATCTACCAATATTAGTATGAAAGATAACATTTTTGCAACACAATGCATAAGAACAAGCATAAAAGTGGAAAAGAAAAGAGTAGACATACATACACTGGGAATGGGGTGATAATGGATAAAGAGTAAATAAAGAGATAGTGGAAAGTGAACAATTCGTATCAAAAAGGTTATAGACAAGTATTGAAAACATGTCAGTTTGGACACCCAACACACATGGATTGAGAAACAAAAAGAAGCATACTTCTTTGATATCATTGATCTAGCTTGTACAAGGAATGAAATGAAATGAAAAAAAATTAAATGGAACACACACATAAGCATAGCAAAGAGCACAATAACATTGTGAAAATCTATTTTTTGTTAATAAATGTAATAGCATAATATTGTAGAACACAAACTAGCTAGAATGGTGGTAACTATCTCTAAACAGAGAGAGATGGTGGCTACCCACATTCACAAAATATATTACAAGAGGCAGAAATCATGGCCTTTTAACATAAAGAAATAACTATAGATATCTAAAACCATAACCCTAAATGATGAAATGCCAAAATGTTTGTGGGCCCTAAGGTGGTTAGATGGTACATCAACTTCTCAGGGGTGCAAATTTTGCATACAATATCCATTTGGAGTGCACAATAACTCTTTAGAAAGAACTACTCAATGACCGTACTTTTTTATGAGGGTGTGGAATTTTGTGGTAATATTGGCCCCCCAAATTGCGAAAAAACCTCAATTAGGGCCTCAAAATGGCCCCAAAAATTTGGGACCCAAAAATCAAAGAAAAATACCATAAAGTTGAGATAGTGCAAGAGGTGGGTAGCCACCGATATCCACCTGTATCAATTACCTATGTCATAATAAAAGGTAGATGTAACAGACCTCGGTTAAAGTTCATGTAATAAAGGATAATGAAGGCAAAATAAGACCAAGGTCATAGGACATGTATTCCAAGCCAAATATTGGGAAAACATCATAGTGGGCATCATTTATGGCTATGTACATTGGCAAATGAATTAGAAAAGGAAAAGAGGAAATAATTGACATTTAACTATAATAAATAAACGAAAATAGGAGAAAAGGAAGGTGAAGAGGCACAAATTTTCATGCAAGGGAAATTATAGGAAAAATGAAGAAAAAAGGGAGATAAATAATAAAAGGGCCTCAGAGGATCAATTCACATATTTTTGTGATTACAAATTTTGTCAATTCAGTTTGGCTCTCTCCTTTCATTCTCTCTCTCATTCACACTTAGAGTATTCTTGGAGCATTTTGGCATTCACTTGGATTTGGAGAAAGGAAAGCAAAGGAAAGTGAAGGATTGAAAGGAAAGGGTTGGATCAACAGCTTTAGCAGGAGGATTTTGTAGGTAATAGGTTGCATGTGTGATTTCCTAGCTGAGGTGTGAATGCATGGTACGTTAATTTAGTTATTTGGTTCATTTTTTGTCATTGGCATGGGTTTTGTCGGGTTTGACAGTGGTTTCAGCCTTTCCTTTCCATTTCCTCGATAGTCATGATGTGATGGGATTCATTCTTCATTGAGATTTGGACTGCTAAAAGGTTTTGGAATCAAGTGAGGTTGTCTAAGGAAAATTTTGAAGGGTTGTGGGTCGAGATGGTTTTCTCTAGGACGCCCTTGAAAGGTGGGTGGAGACAAGAAAATTCCTCAAGGTATGGTGAAGAAATTATGGGGCATCCAAGCTCGATTTGGTTTTGTGATCTCAGGATTGGTTTAGGTGAGATCATGATAGCTTTAGGGTGGAGATGGTTTAACCTTTAGATTCCCTGGTTGATTATGTCTTGGTTTTTCCCATGAGATCCCACATTCATGCTTGGAATACGGGGTGATTAGCTGAAAGAAATATTTGATTCAATCCAATCTATGGTCGGGTGGTACGTGTAAGTCCTTGACTTGGTTGGATTTTGCATCTGTTAATATGAGTTATTTTCCTATTTTTATCTATGAGCACTTGTACTTTTTATTATGTTGATTTGATGGTTGATTTATCATGGTTAATATTCTAGTTATATGTTGGTTATAAGCATGGTTCTTGATGTTCTCTAGCTATGGCTCTTATTCATGATTTGATAAGTATTTGAATGGTTGATGAATGCATGGGTTAACAAGTGTTGTTACAACAACTTGAAAGGGGATTAGACCTTCTTGGTGATTCTCATATGAAGTTCATAGATTTAAGATCAGATATGCATTCAAGACCTGCAATTTACATGTTTACCATATCTTTGACGAAATATCTAATGTGTACTAGGAAGTATGGGTCAAGTTCTTGCTTCAAGTTTGAATGTTTGGAATTGTTATCACCTTAATCATGATTTTGGAAGTTACAAGTAGTTATGGGCATTGATTTGGAGAATAGCTTGGAAAAGTGGCTCATATCTCGGAACTGCTAGCACTGAATTGAGAAATTTAGGTCATAATTGCATAGAAGAAGGCTTATGAGTGCGGTTATAGACTCATAATTACATGCATATTGTGTTGTGGGTGCGGTTGGGGTGTTAGGATTGTGAAAAAGTGTTACATCTCAAGGATTTACCACCTAGAGTGGTTTATAGCCTCCTGAGTGGTATGTGGTCTTTGAGGGATGTCAGTTTGTGGTCAAATTGTAGGCCCCACTTCCATAACTAGAACTTGGAGGTTGGGTCATGTCATAGTAGCACTCAACCTCACATTTACCCTGGGAGCTTGTAAAAGTGGGTAAATGTTGGGGCGGGTGGTTACATATTGGCATCAAAGCTTCCAGGTTCAAACACTTGGACTTGATGGGATAGATGTGATTGTTATGCATGCATGTCAGTCATATGCATGCATTGAAGTGACTACAGTTTTCATGTATATACTCGATGTTACAGTTTGAGTTATCTGCATGATGTCAATAGGTTGATATATACATGTATATTGTGTTAATCTGGATTGATTTTTGCAGATGAGATAGCCTCTCCTTAACCTCATTAAGATTTTTTTGATCATGTTTCTATGTTTCTATTTGGTTTATCTAACATGGTATGTTTTCAAGAAGAATAAGATCAGAGATGACAAGAAAAATGGTGGATTACAGATCACGTGACTCTCCGTATAGATCGTTTGAGAAACAAGGATATGAGTACTCTCCTAATATAGCAGTTACACTAAGAAGTTTGAAGGCATAAATAAGAAGTTGCAAGGTAGATAATAACAGGATAATTGAGCCACAAGAAAGGCTTTCCAGAGTGCAGGAAAAGCAAGTCAAGGTTAATGTAGTGATCCTTCAAATATTACTAGATTTGCAGAGACAGGGATAGCCATGAATCATTCATGGACAAGAGGAAATGAATAATTGGGCATATGGTAGTAGGTCTCGATCATGATACAAGTTAGACAAGGATGACATAGTCAGAAATGGCAAATGGTTGGATACACCTAACATGAGAGGTAGTGTTTATGGGTTATATTATAGTTTTGGCTTAGAGAGACATCATTGTCATCAGCATCATCATCCTTATAGGAGGAGTGAGATGTAGTACTATCCAGATGAGTTCAAGAAAGAAAATCCTCCTACGTTTGATGGAGATATGAAGAAACTAGAAGATGCAGAAGTAGGGCTTCTTGGGATGAAGAATTTTTTTAAATTGCATGATTATACAGAGAATATGAAGTATGGGATAACTACTTTTAGTCTCAAAAGAAAAATAGATATCTAGTGGGAAGACGTGAAGTGTGTCAGAGGCATCAAGGTATAAGAGTTGAGTTGGAATGAGTTTAAATGATTCTTCAGGGAGAATTACTTGTATGAGAGATACTATGATGGAAAGGATGATTCTTATGATTTGAAGATGGGTTCCATGACAGATGAAGAGTACATGACCAAATTTCTAAAGTTATTGAGGTATGTGTCTTACCTCAAGGATGAGAAGGAAAAGGTTCAAATATTCATTAGTGGACTACCATTAGCATTCAAGGATCATATTGAGTATGATGAGCCTCGACCATTGGAGGAATTCATAGGGAAATTGAAGCATTGTTATGAGAAGTCGAAGCATAAGTCTGAGCTTAGGCAGGATTGGAAAGGGAATGATAAGGCTAAAGCAAAATGGGCCTCAGAAGCGGTAAGGACCTCAAGATGCAGGTGAAAAAGGCTCCTTACAAGAAGTTTAATGTAGCTAAGAAGGGACATGGACCTCAACTTGGAGAATAGCAAAATAAAGGAAGTGGTAGAGAACCATTGGAGTGTTGGATTTGTGGTAAAGATCATCGTAAGAAGGATTATACATTGTACCAGGGTGGAAGACCTAAAATCTATAGTGCTCAGGAGGTGCAAATAGTTGGGGATGTTAGTCATAGTATTCCTCATATTTATACAGCACTTGATAATAGGCAGGCAGATCGTTAGGAATCCATTATTGAGATGGAAGGTAAGCTTTGAGATTGACTTGTTTCCATTTTGATTGATCCTACATTTTATTATGGTTATGCTAGTCCTGGCCTGGTGGATAAGTGTAGCTTGAATAAAGAAGTGCATGTCAAGTCTTGGTTGGTGTAGTTAGCTATAGGGACCAAGAAAAGAGTTCATCATTAGGTGAGACCTTGTGCATTTGAACCTAATGGTATGCCTACATCAGCACATCTAAATGTGCTTCCTTTGGGTTCATATAGTATAATTTTTGGTATGGATTGGTTGTTTACTCACAAGACTAAGGTAGATTGTTATGAGAAGGTTGTTGAGTGCTTGGTTGTTGATGTTGAGAAGAGAAACTTGCAGGGAAAGAAGAAGCCATCAGTGAGAATGGTTACAGCCATGCAAGCTAAGCACAATTGCAGGAAAGGGTGTGTACTATTTTCCACTACAAGGAAAATACCTTCTAGCGAAGTTTATAACGAAGGTTTTTAGTGTTATAAAATTAGAAAAAAAATGTCAAAAAATCCGCTAAAATATTTGTTTGTGATAGTGGATGTTTTAGCAAAGATTATAACGGAGCTTCATCACAACTAGAAAAATCTGTGTGGCCAAAGGTTTTAGCAGATGTTTTTTTGTGGTGAACTTCATGGAAAAAGTAGCACTGGTGCGCTACATATATAAATGTACAGGGTTGCATACATAACTAAAAGAACCGAGGTGTTGAATGCAAAGAACACTAGTGCATAATATATATTGCATCGGTGCTAACAAACAAAAAAACCCCAGGGCATTATTGTAAGGAACAACACTGGGGCATGAAAAAAATAATTGTTGTGTCGTTGCTTCTTTTTTTAACTTGTAGTGCTAATGTGTATCGTTTGTATAACCGCTCGGGTACGTTAGTTATATAAAAGGACCAGTGCTATTAATTTTCATAATACACTGGGGATGGAAATAATATTTTGTGGGACCGGGGTGTTAGTTCTATGAAAGCACTAGTGCGTTAAGAATTACAATGGACCGGGGCATTGATTGCAAACAATATCGGTTCTTGAAGAAATAAACACCCCGGTGTTATCGTTTTCTGAAAAGGCACCTATCATGCAAAAATATGTCGTCACAGTTCTTTTATGTAACATAACGCACCAGTGAGTTTTTATGTTATGGACGCACCGATTTTTTGTATGAGGTTTTCTCTTTTTTGTAAACATCAACCTGTGACGGTACAATTATTGTAATCTTTTAAATTTGTTATTCATCAAAAAATTGACATGTATCTTATAACAGTATTCATATAAATTAAAATTTGATTAGTGCATTTGTATATGATGTTTGGATCAATTTTTTATATTTTCGCATCTCTTCATCATCCCTATATTTAATTAATGATGTAACATTTCACAACGACATTGAATAACACAATAAAATAAATTAAAATGTATTTTATTATATATCAATAAGAGGTTCTTTGTCATAAAAAAATGGATTGTTATTAGTAACCCCTTGTCTTTCAATTGGAACATTATGTCCATTACATCAAACAAAATGTCTGATTTTCATTGACAATTATTTCAAAAATACAACAGGCTGAATTGATATCCAAATAGATCTTCATTGTTTATTGGAATTATTGTTAGTGCTCGAGCTACTTACATTACTTGGGTTATTTCGAGGAACTTTTTTTTTATTACATTGATTTTTTTCGTCTCCTTGATCTTGTTCCATCTGCAAAAATAAAAATAAAAAAATTGTAATGAGCGTATCTACATTAGTGAGAATTATGAAAATTTAAATAAATAATATACATCAATGTAAATTGAATAGAAATGTACCATAGCAAGAAGTGACTTATAAACTATGCACTTGGTTTCGAAACCAAGTCCCATGCCTTGTTGCAACAAGTCTTCTGTTGACGTAGTTCCATACTTTGTTTCCTGTATGTTTAAACCCCATTATAAATCATAGATTTATTATAAAGGATTTTTTTTGTTCTATTGATTATAAACTCAAAGAAGTAAAACAACATAGATACTTACAAATTCCACAATTAATTTTTGATATTCCAACATATACTCACAACCCTTATTTAACCCAATGTCAATCAATTCTTCTAATGGCTCTTCTTTGTATGTTAGCACCTATTTGAAGACATTCAAGGATGGTTGCTGTAAAACAACTTAAAATATAAAAAAATGAAACCTTGAATTGTTATAAGGAAATATTAACAATTACTCACAAACTTTGAAATCAACCTTTTTCTTCCTTGTCACCCTATTTTATGTGTTGAATGAGTTCCATTTTGTTTTGTTTTCTGCAATAAAATACTTGAAAAATAATATTTAATGCGAAATTATTTTTTATATTTACAAAGTCAATCATGATTATATACATTTGAAGCACGTTTTTGTTGAGATGGCTTCTCCTATGATGCAATTATTTCCATTTCTTTGACCATCTCCTTGTACACTTTTTTGGACATCCCTACTGGCATGTTTCACATATCAGCTCGTTGATCATTTGGAATTTTCATAATCTTGCTGAAAATAGTAATAAATTTATTTTTATTTTTTATTTTTTTTTAATATTGATATATGAAAACTAAGTATAACAAAATAAATCTTAATAAATGAATGATTTGTAGAAATATATACATATAATTCGAGAAAAATATTTTAATTAGGAATATTACCTTTTGAATGATTCTTTTTGTTGTTGTATGTTTTTACTATTGCAAGTCTGGCATGTCTCATTGACCATTGCTCTGGAAATGTTTCGTGTAGTTTAGATATAATTTGGTTCTTAGAATCATTAGATTGATTTTTGTATTGTAAGTGGAAAGCACGTCTATACGTTTGTTCCAGTAGATCCCTCATAATTTTGTAAAAAAAATTCTTGCTTTCATTAACCTCCAGCACCACTCCAGATGAGCTAAGGACCAATTCATCACCATTTACATGGTCTATAATTTTTCTTTTCTTAGAATGAGAATGATCTTTTCCTTCATTGTTTCTCCCTGTAGAACATTGAACATATATGAATTAATAGATTGTTTGAAACATGTTATCTAATATTCTTAAAGTATATTATTAATGAAAATTCAAAACAAAAACAAAAAAAACTCATATTGAATAGTATTTTTTCATTCACCTTATTCATCCTTCTACAATTTTCCTATCATGCTTTTATGTTCCTCTACACTTAAATTAGAAATAATCTTATCGACCTTCTTCATTTTGTGGCTATGTATGACACACACCAACCAATGCATATTAGTTAAACTTACATATAGTTCAAACATATTAATATTGTAAATAATTTACAAAGAACTTTCCTTCTCTATTAATTTTTATGTACTATCATTGTGTCTATCAATATTTGTGTTACTTGACACCTTCTCAAATATTTTTTATCAATATACAACTTGTACCATTCAATACAAAAGCCATTAAATATATTTTACAAATAAATCAAATCATTTTCAGCCAAAAAGAGCCCTGGTAACTGGTGTGTTTATCTGAATAAATGTGCCAGTGTATTTATCCCATTAAACGCACCGGACGTTTAATTGTTCAACACGGTCATGGAAATTTTTTTTTAAATAATTTTTAATTATGACAGTGTGATTTGTAAGGCTAAACACATCGTAATGATTTAATGGTGTTATTTGGAAGAGGCGCACCAGCGCTTTATATTACACCTAGAGCAACGATGAACATACTAGACAGAATCGACAATATTATAATATATTAGTGTGATATATTACAAAGGGTACACCATTGTGTTACATTATACAGGCTGCACCACAAAACATATATTCGTTTAAAAAAAACAGACAAGGCTGACAGGGTTTGGATCTAATGCA
>APFE031149776.1:71111-115774 GCA_000404065.3 Pinus taeda
CCCCCCCCCCCATGGTTGTCTATGAAGAATGAACATATTACGTTGGCTCTCATATTTCCTGGTAGAAGACAAGTGAAGAATATGGATGTCTGCTTGCAACCATGGTAGATGAATTCAAGGAATTATGGGAAGGGATACATGTGTACGATGTATCAAGACCCATCCAACAGAGAAGAGTTTTACATTGTATGGAATGTGTGCTTACACCATACATGACTATATAGTATTAGGAGTTTTCTCTCATAAATTACATTTGTATTGATGTGTTTATATACATAACAATATTGTTTCACATATTAATTTAATTAACTGCAATTGTTATGATCTTCATGGTCACTAATGTGTTGGCCTGTATACAATAATTTTGTAGGTATTATAACAAAAGGGTATCATGGATGTAAATGATGTGGACCTTCTCTGAAGGCTATCTAGTCTAACCACCTATGAAATATAGTGTATGACTTCTCTAGGGTATTCCTTCTAGAAGAACACCTCTATAGAAGAGAAACATCTAATTTCAATAGTAAACCAGAGAGAACCTCAAGGCTTGCAATAATGATACTAGCGAAATGTCTTATAGAATATGAGAGGGAGAAGGATAAGGAGTTTGAAAAAATGTTTGATTCATATGGGGAGCCTATGTTCAATGATCTAGAATTCTTTGAAACCTCTGTTGAGAAATTTCCCATTGGGATGAAAACGAAATTTGTCTTTTATGAGCTCCCATATTGGGAGCATCTTAAGATTTCCCACTTACTAGATCCCATGCATATAATTTAAAATGTTTCATTGTATTTATGGAGGCACATATCATCGAAAGAAAGGGACACATTGGTTGTTAGGAGAGATCTTATTTCTTCAAAAACTAAAAAGAAACATTGGCCAAGACAAGAAAATAGAGAGGTTGGTCCCTCTTGGTATTTCAAAGAAGGTGATGTCCTATGGATTTTAAAGAAAGATGATCCTTCTTTGGAAAATTAAGTTATAATGAGTGTGAGGGTTCCTTCTTTATATGGGTCTTCACTACGGCACAGCTTCACTGTGGAAGACCAATTTTCAAGGTTGAAATCGCATGACCATTTGAACCTTCTAAGAGTATGTATGTCAAAAACATGATTTTGTTATCTTTTTTTATTTTTATGTAATGGAATATTTTACAATTAATTTTTGTATTGTACTATTTACTGTGTAGTTTCATTATCCTCTGCTCGTGTGTGTGTGTGTGTGGACCACGACTTCCCCCAAGACCTATGACATGCCATATCTAAATTGTCTACATTTTTACATTGGATCACATCAAAGGAGATTCATATGTCTATAATTCCACGATGGTGTCAAGAGATAGCTAAGATTGTTTGTATGTTTGAGAAGGAACTCCCGGCGAGTTTCATTGGCTTACAAGTTCATCTTCTAATTCACCTTGTAGATGAGGTTGAATTAGTTGGCATGGTTTCTTGTCATTGGATGTTCTTCTTAGAGAGGTATATGAAGAAATTGAAAGGTTTTGTTTGGAAAAGGGAAAAGCCTGAGGGGTTTATGGCAAAGGGGTATATATCATATGAGTATTTCCATTATGCCAGTGATTACATACAACAGAAAGACAACACACCAGGTGCATCGATTTGGGATGATAAAATGGATGAAGATAAAAGAGAAGGTGATCTTCTTGAAACAAATGGAAAGAGGTGCATGATAAAGAGTAAGTGTAGGCTTATGCTTTGCCAAATTACTACACAATAACTATTCACATTGAACTTCATATAATTCATATTTTGATCTCATATATATGTGTGTTTGTGTGTGTGTGTGTGTTGGTTTGAGTTCATCAACGAATTCAGAAATAGAATCCATCAGCAAATTCAATCTTTACAATATGGAAGCAACACAACCATGGGTCGCATTGTACGAACAAAAGAGGAGGAAATGGGAAAGTGACAAGAAAGAATTTAAATGGTTGAATGGTAGAAGTGTGTCTTGTCCTAATCATTTAAATGAAAATATGCCAATGACATTCCATAACAGTTAGGTTATTGATCAAGTCAGAGAGAAATATGGTGCATTTAGTCGTTACCCACGTGCTAAAGAGGATTCACTAAACATAGGGATTGGGTGCAACAACTTGATAATTATAATCTCCTTATATACATTTTTAACTTCATATTACACCTTTGAATTGTAACATCTATATACTTTATATTTGTAATTATGTTTTGGTTATCAGACACATGACACTATGATTTTTTCACCTTTTTATAGGTGCATTTGTTCCCATTTATGTGGGCATATGGACATCATTTTCGCACGGAGGTTGTCGATGATGGATGCATGACACAAGACTATGGAGTGGAAGTTGAATTTGACCAATCTAGTCGTGCTAGCCACTGCAATTAAAACCTAATGTAGGGGATGTTAGGTTACGTTGGAAAGATATAAGAGATCATTCAAGTGAAATTATCTTCGCTCCAATGTGTTATTTTTATCTCCAAGTGGTGGGACACCTTTGTTCGGAATAATGTAAAGGAAGATTGCAATAGTGGGTTCATATCTATCAACTGAAGGAAGATGTGGCATGAAGCTAGGGAACCTTATGTTTTCCCAAAACACTGGAACCAAGTGTTTTTTTAGCCATATGTGTTGGATAGGGATTGCTAGTTCATATTAAGAAACAACCCTATATCAAAACATATTTTTGAGAACAACAATGTTATCATTCCAAGCGAGGAAGATAATTCGGCTGATGGCAATGGAGAGTGATATGAACTTGTGTTATTTCATCATTTATACTATTGTTGTATTTTTTCGTTTTCTTTATTTCACTAATTATATTATTTTGTATTTGTCTTGTTGGAATTTTATAATATAATTGGTAACATTCACAAATGGTTTTACACATTTTTTTGCAGTGGAAACATTTTTACACTTAAAACTAAGTATTTCCAATTGTGTACGATATTTATGATAATAAGGATTCAAGGTCACAATCCTTCTAAAATTCTAAAATGAGAAGAAAATAGTGAATTTAGAAATAACATTGAAGATTTAATCTTGATTTAGATACTTATTGGTTTATTAATTAGTTCACATGGAGTGAAAGGAGGGAGAGGGATTCTCATTAATCCCAAAGGAAACATCAAAGGCATATATGCTTGGGGTCTGGGAAGGAAGATAAACAATCAAGCTGAGGCTTATGGTTTATTCCTCGGACTTTCTCTGGCTCAAAAAAGGGGCGTAAGGAAGATCCAAGTCTTAGGAGACTTAATGTTGATAATAAAACACATGAAATACAATTCATCAAAAAACAACATGAATCTAAACCAAATCATTAAGAGATCCCAAGGTATGATTCCTCTTTTTGACCTGGGGTCATTATTTCACACCCTAAGAGGGAATAATCAGGAATAAGATAAGCAAGAAAATTTGTCCTACTGGTTGAATGTAGAAAGAAGTATAGTGAATGAAATAGAGGAAACACTATACATTCCCTAAACATGGTAAAGGTTTTCAAACATTGGACTAGGGAAGGCACTCTTGGTTGGATCAAAAGGCTAGGAAATAAAAGAAACAATGTTAATTTGGGGTTAGCACCTATATACCTTGTTGTCAACTCATTGAAAATTTTGTTTTCAGCTAACCAATGTATAAAAGAATAGAAAAGTTTGCAGGCATCTTTCAAGCCATAGAAACCCTCAAAGCTAAATCAGACACCCTCAAGTGGATAGTTCTCAGAATTATCTTTCCAACGGTATATGGAACTCTTCAATTGGACTCTGTAAATCAAAAGTTATAGCAGATTGAAGTTTCCCTTTTGAAAACATGAAAACAAGGAGAAAATGCCTAAGGGTAAAATCATGGGTCTCGGCATATCAACGATCCCACACATTGGTGATCCCGCATATCGGTGATCCCACATATCAAAGGTCCAAGGAATCAGAGCCTCAAGAGATCGGAACATTGCAATCAGATATCAAACAGGTGACAACCTTTTAAAGTTGTGATATCACATGAAGTTTCGATTGCGATTAAATTCATCGGGATTGAGCCTCTAGTGTTAAAGCTATAGGAAAGTCCAAATAAGTATTTACAAAGGAATTCATTCACAAAACCAGAAGAGGACAGACATTTTCTCTCTCCTCTAGGGGGCCATGTGGCTGAGTATGATTGATTCTGATAAGGGACACATGGTAGCTAACATCACCTTGATGTGGCAGTACGATGCACACGTGGCATACTGATCTAGAATTTTCAGGTCCTATGGGTACATATCCAAGTGACACGTGTCACCACTTAGGAAGTGCCACGTGGAATTAATGATGTCACACATCGAATATCAGCAGTTGCAGCGTGTTTTTCCTCAAAAGGAAATCGCCAATTGCGAACCTCCGATTGGGGGGCTGGCATATTGTCACGAGGAGAACCAAAGGACCAAGTGTTAAGCAGAAAAAGTGATCAGAGTTCAGTGATCGGTGAAGTAAAGTGTTGTGCACCAAAGTTAAATCGTCGATTGGAAATCGCAGATTGAAAACCTCTTATATAGGGGTTGGCCTATGGTCATGGGAAGAGCCAAAGAACCAAGAGATAAGCAAAAAAGGTGATCGAGTCTCATTGTTTCATGAAGCATATTCAATGTCAAGTCTCGATTTGCTGAGCTTCGATATTTGGCTAAGCATCTGGTCATAGCCCCGGTCACATGACGAAAAAGGACTAAAAAGGCTCAAATAAAAAGGGGCCTAAGGGGATCGGAACTCATTGTTTTGCAATGTTTTGCAATGTTAGGTACCCATACTGAAGAATCCATGATATCACACCATGGTTATTTTATGAGGCGTGTTTCATTCCGATGACATGGTCAATAGATTTGAAGGCATATGGGTTGGCAACTACAGTATTAAATCAAGGCATGGAGTGGTGGTAAATCGGTATGGGGCTCAGGGAAGACTTAATGCCTCAGTATGGAGCTCCACTCAATCATATAGTGTAGGACTGCCAGATCGATCTACACTTCCACTCTGTGACAAGCCAACATAGTTGATCGCTACCAACTCGAGAGAGTGGTGAAGCCATACAGTTAAGGTGAAAGCAATAGGTGGACTGGCTAGATCATTGAGGCACGGATGTGGCCTATGTAGAGGCCATAACAGGGGCGTCTAGGAGATATTTTCCTCCCATCATTATTTTCCTTTTCTTTTTCTTATTATTCTATAATTTCTATATTTTCAAGAATGGAATCAAATATGAATCAAATCATTGTGGGCAACAGACTTTAGACACCAAGACAACTGATATATCATACAATTGGAGCTCAATCTAGCATATTTTGTAAATATTAATTCAAATTTGTCCTCGAATTCTTCACCCACAATGGTCCAAATTCTATGATTCCACTTTGGTTCTAATTTCCTATTCATGAGGGACTCAAGCGATGTATGGCTAAATGTAATGAACTGGTATATTAGACTAATTTTGAGGATTAATGAAACTCTTTGGTGATTCCAATCATGCATTTAAGAAGTATGTTTTCCCCTCTATAAATCTCATTTCATGTATTTTTTTCTTCTACTAAAATTGTGTAATGAAGTTGTTGGTCTCATTCTCTCATGGTTGTAATTATGATGCTAAGTAGTAACAATTCCAGTGTTATTTAAAGATTTACTTGTACCTTTAAGAGCACATATTTTCATATGTTGATTAGCGATAAGTGTATCCATGAGCAATAGCACATGAAACCTTAATTTTCACTCTGCAATTCCTATCATTCCATCTCTTATGCTTTCCATCCTTCTACCGGAACATTGCTGCTTAGGATTATGTCTTGTTTACAACCCTATGCATCTATTTCCTTCCTTTCTATCCTCCTCTTCATCTTTACTACAACTTCAATATTAAGCTTCTCATTGTTGTGTGTCAGCCATCAAAACAAGACATTCCTCTTTGATATCAACCCTATTCACCCCCTATATTTGGATCCATGTATTTGCTTGAGTTCACCTTGATGAAAGACTATTGAACCAAGCCCTCATTTATTATCTTTCCAAACTACGTGACAATTGGAGTGCAGTAGAAACCCCTCACTAGTAATATTCCATCAATTCCTTTATTTGGATGTCCTAGGCACTGGTCTACAATCAACCTAGAGGTTGTCTCTAGGAATATTTCTATATCTCCTAAAGCACTTGTGCTACAGGTGCTAGAAAAAGCGACAACATCTTTCTGGCCTCGTTTCTGAGGATGAAACTGAAATAATCTTCCCTCGGTACAACAAATGTTTACATTCCCTCTATTAGGTGAACAAGGGAAGTGTGGGTTGAAGATCTCTCACCTTGGCAACTCCACTGTCTGAATTTCATTATAAACACCCTGCATCTCCACTGTTTGAATATTAATTGTAAACACTCTGATGACTCCAATGTCAAGACACAAAGGAGAAGATAGAAGAGATGGAGAGGTTAATAAATAACTCCTTTTATAGGCTGGAAAAACTGGAGTTAGAAAGTATAAACCGACAAAACGTCTAGGCTTCTAACCCATGTTTAAATCCCCAATACATAAGGCCTCCACTACATATATTGCAAGGGGAGAAGAAATAATAGCAAGATCACACTTATCCTCCACTATATATAGAATATGATCTAGAGAAATAGACACTAGATGCAAATAAATTTCATGGGAACTTATGTTCCTCTTTCTCTGATAAAGAACAAGAACTCAAAGTGTATGGAGAAGAGGAGGAGGAATAGGAGGATGATATTGATGCAACATTGAATGATGACGAGATCAATGATTATTATAAACAATTCATTGATATCATGTAGGCTTAGCTGCACAAGGAATACTCTTTGAGGTCTTCCAGAAAGAGATCAAGAGGGTAAGATCAAAATGAAGGTAGTCCTTCCCCAGAACCTCCTAAGCTAATTGATAAGGGAAAGGGGCCTTCAGATACCAACTACCTTAAACATAAGGCCCTCAAAGAAGAGAAGTCACCCTCCCCGTCCAGGCCCATCTGGGATAAAGAAAAAGAGCCAAGTAGTGTCAGTGGCTGCCCCAACCAAGAAGATAGTGGTTAGCAGACTATTCAAGAAAATGAGGCAGCTACAATTTTCTCTCATCGGGTCCATGATCCAGTAGCTGACTACATGCCATATTTCTTTGTCTTGCAACAATATTCCTCAATTCCAAGCCTAGTTAAAAGGTTTGTGGAAGAGATTAAAAGAGTTGAGCATCAACAATCAAGTTGGGGGCACATATAAAATTTTGTGTCGGAAGACTTTGTAGGGTGCATACATGTTTTGATTTTTGAATTCCAGCAGCATGGAGGCATAAGGTCCATTACTTGGATGTTGGGTTGGTTTCCTTAGGAGGTGGACCTAACTTGGGTGAATTGATGCCTAGATCATAAGTAAGAGTTGTATATAAATAAGCTCACTAGCTGAGCATTTATTTTCCAGTTGTTAGAATTTACTTTTATGTGTTTTAGTTGGATGAGAAAAGGACTCCCAACAAATAAAGTTCCATGGATAATTTTCTGGTTTTATGGTCTCGTTATATTTTTTACTCCATGCCCAATGGTGAAGGCTATTGGTCTACAGGTTCTTAACACCCAGTTGGAGCCAATGTTTTCACTCTGTAAAATTTGTTTTCGGCTAACCAACGTACAAAAGAACAGAAATGTTTGCATCCATATTTCAAGCCACAGAATCCCTCAAAGATAAATCAAACCCCCTCAAACAGATAGTTCTTGGAATTATCTTTCCAATGGTATATGGAACTCCTCAAGTGGACTCTGGAATCAAAAGTTAGAGGAGATTGAAGTTTCCCTCTTGAAAACTAGAAAACAAGGAGAAAATGCCTAAGGGTAAAATCTCGGCTCCCGGCATATTGCGGATCTCTCACATCGGAAATCCTGCATATTGGAGGTTCAAGGCATCGGAGCATCAAGATATTGGCACATCGCAATCGGTGATCAAACAGGTGACAACCTTTTAAAGTTGTGATATCACATGAAGTTTCGATTGTGAATAAATTCATCAGGATTAAGCCTCCAGTGTTAAAGCATGGGAAAGTATAAAGAAGCATTTACAAAGGAATTTAGTTGCAAAACCAGAAAAGGGTGGGCCTTTTATCTCTCCTCTGGGGGGCCACATGGCTGAATATGATCGCTTCTAATAAAGGACACATGGTGGTTGACGTCACCTTGATGTGGCAGTACGGTGAACACGTGGCATGCTGATCTAGAATTTCCAGGTCCTATGGGGGCACATCTAGGTGACATGTGTCACCACTCAAGAAGAACCACATGGTAGTAATGACGTCACACATCAAAGGTTGACGATTGCAGTGTGTTGTGCCTTAAAAGGAAATTGTCAACTGTGAACTTCCGATTGGGGGCTTCAATATGGGGGCTGGCCTATGGTCACGAGGAGTGCCAAAGGACCAATGGTTAAGCATAAAAGGTGATCGGAGTTCAGCGATCGGTGAAGTGAAGTGTTGTGCACCAAAGTTAAATCATCGATTGAAAACATCTGATATAAGGGTTGGCCTATGGTCACGGGAAGAGCCGAAGAACCAAGAGCTAAACAAAAAGGTGATTGGCATTCACTGTTTCATGAAGCCTCTTCAGTGTGAAGTCCATATTTTCTGAGCTCTGATATTTGGCTAAGCACCCGCCATAGCCCCGTTCATATGATGAAAAAGTACTGAAAGGGCTCAAATAAAAAGTGTCCTAAGGGGATCAGAACTCATTGTTTCGCAATGTTTTGCAGTGTTAAGTACCCATACTGGAGAATCCTCATTATCACACCTTGGTTATTTTATGAGGTATGTTGCATTTTGATAACATGGTACAAAGATTTGAAGGCGTATGGGTCGGTAGATGCAGTACTAAATGAAGGCATGGAGCGGTGGTAAATCAGTATGGGGCTCAGGGAAGATTTAATGCCTCATCATGGAGCTCCACCCAGTCATATAATGTAGGGCTTCCAAATCGATCTCCACTTCCACTCTATGACAAGCAAACACAGTTGATCACTACCAACTACAAAGAGTGGTGAAGCCAGAGAGTTAAGGTGAAAGCAACAGGTGGATTGGTCGGATCCTTGAAGCAGAGACATGGCCTGCGTAGAGGCCATAATAGGGGCGTCTAGGAGATATTTTCCTCCCATCATCATTCTGTTTTCCTTTTTCTTATTATTCTGTAATTTCTATATTTTCAATAATGGAATCAAATCCAAATCAAATCTCGCATGTTGAGGCAACTAATCTATCAGACAGCTGGAGCTCGAGCTAGGATATTTTGTAACTATTAATTCAAGGCTTCCCCTCTTCTTATAAATAGGGGGAAGAAACATTTAATCTAGGTTCCAGAATTCTTCACCCGCAATGGTCCAAATTCTATGATTCGACTTTGGTTCTAATTGCTTGTTCATGGGGGACTCGAACGATGTATGGCTAAATGTAATGGACTGGTATATTGGACTCATTTTGAGGATTAATGAAACTCTTTGGTGATTCCAATCATGGATGTAAGCAATATGTTTTCCCCTCTATAAATCTCATTTCATGTATGTTTCTCTTCTATTAAAATTGTGAAGTTGTCGGTCTCATTCTCTCATGGTTATATGTATGCTGCTAAGTAGTAATAGCACCTGTGTTATTTGAATATTTAATTATGTACCTTTAAGAGCACAGTTTTACATATGTTGATTAGTGATAAGTGTATCCATGAGCTATAGAACATGAAACCTTAATTCACGCTTTGCAATTCCTATCATTCCATCTCTTCTGCTTTCCATCCTTCTACTAGAACATTGTTGCTTAGGATTCTATCTTGTTTACAACCCTATGCATCTATTTCCTTCCTTTCTCTCCTCCTCTTCACCTTTACTACAAATTCAATAATAAGCTTCTCATTTTTGTGTGTCAGCCATCAGAACAAGACATTCCTCTTGGAGATCAACCCGATTCACCCCCCTCATTTGGATCCATGTATCTGCTTGAGTTCACCTTGATGAAATACTATTGAACCAAGCCCCCTTTATTATCTTTCCAAACAAGGTGACAATTAGAGTGCAACAGAAACCCCACACTGATAATCTTCCATGCACTCCTCTATCTAAGATGTCCTAGGCACTAATCTACAATCAACCCAAAGGTTGTCCCTAGGAATCTTTCTATATCTTCTGAAGTACTTGTGCTATAGCTGCTAGAAAAAACAATGACATACCCCTTCCCCCCCTTTTCTCCCTTCATCCTCTTTGTTCCCCCCTCCCTCACCCCTTCCTTCCCCTCCCCTCTTCTTCAATGTCATTTCTCCTCCCTTGCCCTCATCATCTTTCTTCATTTCAATCTGGGATGCCTCCTTTTGAACCGAACCATCCGCTAGTCCCTGGTCCCTATCTCATCAACCTTAACTCAATTTGGCTCGTCCTCGCACCTCATGGCATAGGTCAGATCGACTTGCTATCATAGTGTGGCTTCTCCCATCAGGTATGTGCCACACTTGGTATCGAGAGGTCTCATAGTGTGAGAGACCAGTTCTAACAACATAGAAACAGTTGCATTGGTTGGCATTCTAGCACAGAAACAAGTAAGAAAATGGGAGAGGATGAGAAGCATTTAATTTAATCCCTCTGATCTGAATTGCTCAGATCCCGCGTGGGAGGAAGGTGTGGGTAAGGATGAAGGATGAAGCGAGAACATGGGAAATTATGGTGGAGCATTGGGATCTCAAAATCATGAGTACCAATTTCCAGTCACACATCAGATTTCGGGCCTGCATCTTCTATAAATTGGGCAACGGTTTGATATTCTGTCATTTTCTTTCCCAATATCTTCTTGGATGGTCTCTGTGAAGGCCCAATGGCCGAGATTGAGGTCACTGAGTAATTTCTGTAGGATTTTGGTCAGGGTGTTGGCCACAAGGGTGGTAGTCGGTGGCGTGTGTAGTTGTGGGAGGAAGTTAAGTGTTGGTAAGGGCATAATTTTCATTATATAGCAAGATGGTGGCATTGGGTTGATTTCCTAGAACAATCCTGAGTGGGGGGTTTGTGGCACCTTAGATATTGGTCACTCTGGTAGCTCCCGGTGGCGAAAATTAGTGTGCAGCACAACTCAGTGGAGGAGGGCTCATTTTTTAGTTCCTGGGGCCGCTATCGGCCTTGGACGGGGGGGTCAAGGGAGGGAAGGGCTCGAGAGGGTGGAAGAAACAAGCATATCTATAATGGATGTTTACAAGAGCATATGGAATTTAGGGAGGGTCTGGAAATTATGTAGAGGTGCATCCATCAGTAAAAGAAAGAGGCACTAGAAATGTAGGAGCAGCAAATCAAGAAGAAGGAGCGCATCCGAGAATAGGAGGATGAGATGGACGCACTAAGACAATAAATTGAGCAACTGAAGGTCAAAAAGGTAGAGAACAGACCGAGGACTGATGAAGAATATATTGGACTCGATCATAGCAGTCCAATGCCGATGGAGGAGTAATATGTTTTCTATCTTAGTTTAAAGATGTTTTTTAATGGAAAACTTCACTTCTAAATATTTATTACATTAGTATTATAGAATGTATATCCATAGGCTACCATTCATGGGAACTTTTTTTATTCTTTTTGGGGAAAAAATGTCTGGGAAGGGATGCTCAAAATTTTGATGTAAAATCCTAATTTTGGACGCGAACGGACATGATTTATATATAAATATACTACTCTTTCTCATTTAAAAAAAAAAAATAGTTCACATGTTTTTTCTTCTTGTTTACTTCAAAATCAATATAAATCATCATGTAGTGATAACTCTATGAGGACTTTAACAATGAAAAAATTTTGTATTAATGTGTAAGATTAAATTCTTAACATGAGAGGTAAATTCATGTTTACGATATTAGATTACAGTTCTTGCAACATTATGTAAACCAAAAGTTCTTATGCATGTATAAAATGTTGATTACACTTTTTATGGACCATAAGAGAAACAAATGGGCTTACATGGATGCATGAGAGGTTTTAATTTTTTCTTCATAGATAATGGAACAGTTTTGACTTTTCTTTTCAATGGTAATTATAAATAAAAGTTGAATTAATAAATATTATATGGCTAAGAATTAAATGATAAATAATGTGATGGTGATTAGGAGGCATTTGTTCGACTTTCAAATAGACTTGGTGATGCATTTTTCTTTCCTATTTAGATTATGTAAAATAAATATCCATTTTTATGTATTTATAAGTAAATTATTTAAAGTGGATATGTCTTTATCATTGTGAACTTGCTATAATATTAGCTAGGATAAATGTGAAAACATGAATTTTAGTGACTACCTCGTGATAAGTATGTGGAAAAATAATATTTTTTGATTTGTTCATTAAGAAATAATCAAATATATTTATTTGTCAAAAATTTAAGTCTAATATAGTATCATTTTTGTATTATTTGACTCATAGTTATTATTAAAAAGAGTTAAATTTAAACTAGTACAATAGCAAATAAAGAACCAAAATAGCACCAAAATGGTATATCTTTAATACTATAAAAAAATTCACTTGCCTCTTAAAGGAAGAACTTCCAATAGAGAAAATCCCCAACTACAAGTAACTTCACAAGCCTTATTTTACATTTCTTGATCCTCATCTTAGAGAGAAATTTCTAATTTAAATTGGTAAGAGTTGTTATAAATATTAAATTTAAATTACTTGAAAATCTCATAACTTTAGTAATAAATTAAATTTTATAAAAATAGAAATTTTTAAGCTATATTAAATCTAAATTAATTATAAAAAATTATGACTTAAGTTTTTTAAATTTAACAATAGATTGAATTTCATAAACCAATACTGAATTGGTTAAATTGTGTTTTTGAATATTTTTTTGTTATTAATATTTTATATTAAAGATTGAATGAGTTACTCATTTTCGTCTTAATTAGAACTAACTAAATTATTTTACCTTTAATTAGTTTTTCCTTGTGAGTATTGAAATATTTTACTAGTTAAGTTAGATTAAATATCAATGAACTATCTAAGCAATAGAATAATATTTATTGTAATTTTACAATCATAGTTTCAACCATACTAAACTTTGTAATTTATAAAAATATCTTTGTATTTTTTTTCTAAAGCAAGTCATTTTGCATACAATTTCATATATAAAATTTTGATATAAGTTCACAAATACATAATCTATAATAATATTATTTCATAAAAATAAAAATCATGATGATAACCATCTAACAAACATAAACATCATCTAGCAAACACATTTGAATTCACTACCATCATCTAATTTTATACACCTATAGCACATATAAATGTCATTAGCTAGCACACAAATCTAATAATCTAATAGGGAATCATCATCGTGATCACATCTAACAAAAAACAAACGTTGTAATCTAACATCATTACCACACACATCCTCAAATTAATATACATCTCATGTCAAATAACTTTTATCACATACACATTTATCTGCAAGCACATTAAATGAACATATCTAACTTAACCTAACAATATACACATCAACACCAACATATAAATTAAGTGCATAAACATGAACAAACAAAATGTAATATATATATATATATATATATATCACAAACAATTCAAATAACTACAATCAAATATCATATACAACAAGTCAAATAACTACAATCAAATATCATATACAACAAATGTAGTAGTGCCAGCTGCCTAGTCTGTAGTAGAAGACGATGGATGATCAACTACTACCTCAACATTTGTCAAACTCTAAGGTCAAGGATGAGGTGGCTAGTATGCAATAGAAGACGATGGATGGTCAAATACTACCTCAATGCGTTCTGGCAAACTCTAAGGTGGAGGAGGAGGTGGTCGATCTACTCTGTCAAGAGAAACATAAGTCACATCATCAAGCTCTAGTATCTCATGATCAGGCGACTGATGGACATGATTTGATGGTGTAGTACTACCAAAAGCATCATGATCACCACCCTCATCTGATGTATCTGTCGTTGCATACCCTACATCCTTCATCACTGCTAGTAACCTACTAGCTCCAACAATATGACGCATAAAAGACATCATCTCGCGTGGACAACCATTGTAGATATCCATGAACCTAGAATGTGCACTGCTATATCGAGCCCTCGCAGGGTAGACTCCCTCCTAAACCAAAAATCTAGCCAATATGTCACAGTAGTCAATCTGAAATAGCAGGCCAACCCTGTGGCCTCGGATGCCCACACCCCCCTGAGGATGTGCCTTACCCTCTTGGGCCTCGCCCATCTCCTCATCTCCTCCATCTGGTGGGGGAAGAGGAATGTCCCCATCAAATGTGTCTATGTCTAAAAAATATATAGTACACAACAGTAATTAAACAATCTCATTAAACATTTTAATAAAACAAGTTAAAGAATGCACTAGAATAAATTTTATTCTAATTAATTAAAACAATAAAATGAAAGTAGATTAATTTAAAGAAAACACTAACATTACCTCTTTCATCTGGAGGCTCAGTGGGTGTGAAGAGGTTGTTGGGACATTGTCTCCAATAAATCCCCACATATGGAAACATCAACACGACAAATGCATGGTCATCCTCATTGGCTAGTAGCGTCAGTGCCTTGGCAGAAATCCTAGCTGGATACTCCAGCAAGCACTTCTTGGACATCATCTGCCCCCACATGTAGTATATCTAGGGGGTATATTATGGGGTATGGGGTACAAAGGGAGGTACCCAAGGGAATAAGGTAATAAGGTGATGGGCCATAGTTAATAAATAAAGTGCTTAACCCGCATCATGTAAGGGACCACTTTAACAATGCACTTATCACATTATTCCTCACTACTAGTGGTCCCTTACATGATGCAGATTAACCACTTTATTTATTAACTATGGCCCATCACATTATTACCTTAATTCCCTTGGGTACCTCCCTTTGTACCCCATAATATCCCCCATAGGTATACTACACCACATGCGCATTTGGACCTGAGTGATCGACCTAGGAGGGCTACGGTCAAATGTATGCCTTGTCTTTGGAAACCTCTCAAAAAATAAATAAAAAATCTTTGAAGTGAAAGGGAATGTCTCCCTCCCATGTCTCAACACATGACATCTATATATAGCCATACAAAACTACATCAAAAAATTGGCAAACCATCTTATACAACATGGTGTCTGAATCAAAGAATCAACATAATAAAAAAGAGGGAAACTAATGCACTACCCATCACTACTAGAGTGTGCAATGGTGGTGACTAATAACAAGAGGCACCTAACCTCCTGTGCAACAAAAGAAGAAAACTTTAGTTGTCAACCATGCACCTGAAAATTTGTTGGACATACTGTATGAAGCCCAACATATCTCTAAGTGTAGACAAGTTGAGCCTCAGCTGCAACCCCATGGGGGACATCAAGGAATTGGGGAAAATCCTCCCCTCTTCTGGATAGGCTAGTGATAAAGTATATGTCCTCAGAGGACCTATACCACACCCCAGGACTGACACGGAAACCGTGCCCCTATGCATTCCATTGAAAAAGCAGATGCACCAATAAGAAAAAGTGCACCTTCAGGGATGTAGCTTCCTCGTAGTACTTGAGGAGGCCTAAATTCCTTAAGATTTCTCAGGTCACTACAATAATAGGGCAAGGGTATAAATCCCTCTCCCTCTCTCTAGCCTCCCATGGTAAGACCATATTGTATGGGTCTTCCATTTTCTCCTGCTCCTGCTATTACTCTCTTTGTTGACATCTCTACTACATGATTGACGTATAGAATACATCAACCTCATACATAAAATACAATTTTTGTTTATTAAATGAAAAATGTATTTATAAATATGGAAACATAACTTTCAATTAAAAAAACAAATTCATTAATGCACCTAAAACAATGTCATAAACCAGCTCTGGTGCAATGTTAAACAAAACCACACTGGCATCGATGCGCACATACGTATGACGCATCGTTGTTGGTTCACAAATTTAAATTTTCATTGCAGTGTGTCACACTTATGCACTAGTGCACATGTATAACATTTTCGCACCGGTACAAAACGTTTAGGCTATCGAATGCAATGATCTATAGCTATATTTTTAAATATTATTTTTGCAGTGCATTTGGTAAATATAAATGCACTAGGTGTAACATATTGATGTACAATTTTTAACTTTCCCGATGTGTTTTCATTCACGAAATGCATTATAAAAATAGTGGTGTGTTACATTCATGACCAAAATGTGGTGCACACTATAAATTTATAAGGTGCACAACTATCAGTGTGAGCTGAACATATCAAGCATACTGCATAGGGAGCCATTATTGAAATGTAATGGAGAAAAAAAAATTACCACAGTTTGAAAAAATTGGAAAGTCAAGCAATGAGCATGGCACGAAAGGATGGCGGGCAAGAGAAACACTGACGTCAGGGTGCTTGCATGAGGCAAGAATGGCACTGGTGCTTTAGAGTTATCCAATATTGTAGATGGTAAAAATGAAATATATGGTTGGGAGGCTTTTTTCTATTTAACCATACTCTGGTGCATTACTATAATGCATCGGTGCAGAAGATATCCAAGAGCACCATATCTTTTTAAAATTAAAAACTCGATAGCATTGTTTTTGTTAAGGCACCCCAAGGAATTCTAATATATTTTTTGCACTAGTTCTTTGTTCAACTATAGCACTGATCTCTTTTTTTTAAATTAAAAATCACCTAGTGGTACTCTTTAGAATAATGCCCAAGGTGTTTTAGTACATTTAATGCACCGGTGCATCACTGGAAAATAGCACCGTTTTTTTCTAATCTAAAAACTATAGCGGTGCTCCTTTTTGGTATGCACTAAGGCGTTTTACTATATGAAGGGAACCAGTGTTGCGGGTGTATATAGCACTAAAAACATTTAAAAGTAACATTTTTTGGTGCTATTGATTATTCAAGAACTTGTGCATTATGTAATTTAGCGCACCATGTTTTTTTATTTTATAAAAAAAAAAATTCCACAGCGCACCATGTTATATGTGACATCAGTACTTGTATGGATAGTAAAGAACTAGTGCATTTGTAGATTGTAGAAGCACCATCCAAAAAACATCTGTTAAAACATCTGCCTGCCCACCTCCACTACAAACTGATTTTTTGGGCTATTTTTACAGGACTGCCGCAAGAACCTCTGCTAGAAGGTCTTTTCATTGTATTGTGCAGTGCATGTTTCTTGTGACAAGGGGAAGGATGTTGAGGATGATGAAGTCTTGAAGATGTATCCTACTTCTCAATAGTTTTAGGATGTGTTTCCTATAGATATTTTAGAGTTATTGCCTGAAAGGGAAGTGGATTTATCTATTGAGTTGGTACCAGGAGTAGCACCAACATCAAAGGCACCTTACACGATGAGCACTCTGTAGTTGGTGGAATTGAATTTGAAGCCTAAAGAAATGATTGATAAAGGATACATAAGGCCAAGTGTGTTTCCTTGGGGTGCACCAGTGTTGTCTGTGACGAAGAAGGATGGTACTCTCAAGTTTTGCATTGGTTACAGGAAGTTGAACAAGGTGACTATCAATAATAGGTATCCTTTTTATTGGTTTGATGATTTGTTTGACTAGTTTAAGGGAGCAATAGTATTCTCGAGATTGATTTGAGATTAGGATATCATCATGTGTGCATCAAATAAGACGAAATTTACAAAACTGCATTCTATACCAGGCATGAGCATTATGAATTTGTGGTGGTTCATTTTGGTCTTACTAATGCTCCAACTATTTTCATGTGTTTTATGAACAGTGCGTTGCGTCCTTATCTAGACAAGTTTGTGATAGTGTTCATTGATGTTATATTGATATATTCTAAGAATGAGGAAGAGCTTGCAGAGCACCTAGCAACAATATTAATATTTTTGAGAGAGCATCAGTTGCATGCCAAGCTTAGCAAGCACATTTTATTTTAGACTGAAGTTCATTTCTTGGGACATGTTGTTTTCAAGGAAGTGATAGCAGTGAACCTGGAAAAGATTAAAGCTGTCATTGAGTGGCTAGCTCCTAGGAATGTGGATGAGGTGAGATCATTCATGGGAATAACAGGCTATTATAAGAGATTCATCAGGAAATTATCAAGGATCTCCTATCCTATCACAACCTTACAAAGAAAAGGAAAGAAGTTTGAATGGACTAAGGAGTGCGCAACTACTTTTGAGCAATTGACGCATTTGCTTACAAATTCTCCAGTCTTGAAGATTGCAGATAATGATAAAGAGTTTGTGGTATGTACATATGCTTGCAAGAGAGGGCTTGGTGGAGTCTTAATGCAAGAAGGACCTATGGTATGCTATGAGTCAAGGAAATTAAAGGAGCAACAGCAGAACTATGTGACTCGTGATCTTGAGTTGGCAGCTATCATTCATGCCTTGGAGATGTGGATGCATAGTCTTCTTGGCAGGAGGTCTATTCTAATAAGTGATCATAGTGGATTAATGTACTTATTTGACCAACCTAATATGAATGCCACACAAGCTAGATGGTTGGCTACCCAGAGTGATTTTGACTTTGAGATTAGATACATCAAGGGCAAGGAGATCAGGGTTATAGATGCTCTTAGTAGGAGAGTGCAGGTGAATCATATTTCAGTTGGGAGCTCTTAGAGGACAGATTTGTAGGATAAAATATTGCATGAAGGACATCATGATGACAGGTATCAAGAGTTGAAGCATAGGTTGCAACAATAGGTTGAAGGTGATAGGGATGAGGAGTATCACCTCACAACAGATGGCTTGGTCATATTCAGGAACAAGATTTATGTGTCAGATAACAGTGAGCTCAAGAAGCTTATCTTGATGGAGTTTCATGTTAACTGAATTCAAGTCACTTGACATATCAAAAGACTCTGACAACAGTTAAGAAGTTCTATCATTGGTTGAACTTAAAGAAAGAGGTGGTTGAATTTGTTGCTAGATTTATGGATTGTTAGTAGGTTAAAGCAAAGTGTAAGAATATAGTTGGTTTATTACATCCTATTTTGATTCCAGAATGGAAATGGGATGTCATTTCCATGGACTTCATTACAGATTTTCTAATGATATCGAAGCAACATGATTCCATCATGGTTGTGGTTGACAGGTTGAGTAAGGTAACTCACTTCATTACATTTAAGTCTACAAATTTAGCTAGTGACATAGCTCATATCTTTATCAGGGAGATAATGAGGTTGCATGGTGTTCCCAAGAATATCATATCAGACAGAGATGCCAAGTTCACTTCTAGTTTTTGTAAGGTTATTTTTTCAGGCTTGGGGATAGAGTTAGCCTTGAATACAACTTGTTATCCATAAAAAAGATGGACAGATAGAGAGGGTTAACAAGATTCTTGAGGATAATTTGAGGATGTAATTCATGCATCAATAGAGGAAGTGGGAGGAGTGTCTTCCACTAGTAGAGTTTGCTTATAATAATGGGTATCAAGAGTCCTTGAGGATGAGTCCATTTGAGGCTCTTTATGGGCGAAGTTTTAATACTCCTACTAGCTGGAGTGATCCAATGAATAGGGTGTTTATTGGATTGGATATGTTGGCTAATATGGAACAAGAAATATAGGTTATCAAGAGGAATTTGAAGGAAACATAGGAAAAGCAGAAGAGTTATGCAAATCAGCATAGAGCATTTAAGGAGTTTCAGGTCGGGTAGCATGTGTACTTGCACATCAAGCCCAAGAGAAGCTCTTTGAGGATTGGATCATGTCCCAAGTTTGCACCTCAATATTGGGGTCCTTTTGATATCCTTGAGATGATTTCCTTTTGAGATCCTTGAGAGGATTTGACCAATGGCCTACAGACTTGCACTATTACCGATAGTGAAAGTCCATTATGTTTTCCATGTTTCATTACTTAAGATATATGTCCAAGATTTTTATCATGTGATTGATTGGTCTATATTGTAGGTGGAACCAAACAGATAATTCCAGCTATAACCTTAGTGCATATTGCAGTGAAAACAACTCATGGTCTGGAACTGAGCAATTGAGCAAGTTAAAGCACAGTGTAAGCACTTTGGGCCCGATGAAGCTACATGGGAGATGGATAATCAGATGTGGGATTTGCATCCTTCATTGTTTACTAGTTCAAGAAAATTATTTTTTACTATATGTATATGTGTATGGTTGTAAACACCAAAAAGAGTTGTGTTATAAAGCTCCAATAAGCAGTATGTTTGTTTTTTTTTCAACAGGATGTCATTGTAAATACTACATAGAGCTGTGTTATAAAGCTCCATAGGCAATATGCTTTTGTTTCTCAGCAGTTCACTGGTCATAAGTGTCATAGAACACTAAGGATGATGTTACCCTAAGGGGGAGGGGTTTGCAACAACTCTAGATTAAATTTCATATAATAAAGGATACTAAAGGAAAATTAAGACCAAGATCATGGGACACATATTCCAAGCTAAATGTTGGCAAAATATTATAGTGAGAATCACTGTTGGTTTATTTATGGCTATCAAAATTAGCAAAGGAATTTTCAAAGGAAAAGAGGAAATAATTGACATTTAATTATAAAAAATAAAGGAAAATATGAGAAAAGGAAGGTGAAGATACATGAGTTTGCATGCAAGGGAAATTATAGGGAAAATGAAGAAAAAAGGGAGATCAATAATAAAAAGGCATCAAAAGATCAATTCACAGCTTTTTGTCATTACAAATTTTGTGAATTCAGTTTGGCTCTCTCATTTCATTCTCTCTCTTATACACTCTTGCAAACTTATAGTATTCTTGGAGCATTTTGGAATTCACTTCGATTTAGAGAAATGAAATCAAAGGAAAATAAGGAGAAGGTTGGATCAACAGCTTCAACGGGAGGATTTTTCAAGTAACAAGTTGCATGTGTGATTTCCTAGATGAGGTGTGAATGCATGATACATCCATTTGTTTATTGTGTTCATTTACTATCATTGGCATGAGTTTTGTTAGGTTTTACAATGGTTTCATCCTTTCCTTGTCATTTCTTGGATAGTCATGGTGTGATGGGATTCATTTTTTGTTGAACTTCTTATTGTCGGAAGGTTTTGAAACTGGGTGAGGTGGTCTCAACAAAATTCCCAAGGGTTTGGGATGGAGATGGTTTTCTACGGGAAGCCCTCAACAGGTGGGTGGAGACAGGAAAATTCCTCAAGGTATGGTGAAGAAATTATTAGGCATCCAAGTTCAGTTTGGTTTTGTGATCTCAGGACCTATTTAGGTGAGATCATGGTAGCTTGAGGGTGGATGTAGTTTAACCTCTAGAGTCCCTAGTTGATTATGTCTTGGCTTATCCCATGAGATCCCACATTCATGCTTGGAATATGGCACGGGGGTGATTGGATGAAAGAAATATTTGGTTCAATCTAATCTATGGTTGGGTGGTACGTGGAAGTCCCTAACTTGGTTGGCTTTTGCATATGTTAATAAGATATATTTTCCTATTGTGGTCTATGAGAACTTTTCTTTGTTATTATTTTGATTTGATGGTTGATTTGTCATGGTTAATATTCTATTTATATGTTGGTTATAAGCATGGTTCTATGATGTGATCTAGTTATGGCTCGTGTTAATGATTTGATAAGTATTTTAATGGTTGATGAATGCATGGGCTAATAAGTGTTGTTGCAGCTACTTAAGATGGAATTATACCTTCTTGGTGTTTCTCAGATGAAGTTCATATATTTAAGATCATATATGCATTCATGACCTATAAACTACATTTTTACCATATGTTTGATGAAATATCTAATGTATACTAGGCAGTCTAGGTCAATTCCTTGCTTCAAGTTTGAAATTTTGGCATTGTTATCACCTTAATCATGATTCTGGAAAGTTACAGGTAGTTCTAGGTAGTGGTCTGGAGGCTAGCTTAGAAAAGTGGCTCAAATATCAGAACTATTGGCACTGAACTGGGAAATTTAGGTCATAACCACATGGAAGAAGGTTTATGAGTGTAGTTATAGCCTCATAATTGCAAGCATGCTATGTTGTAGGTGTGGTTGGGGTGTCAGGCTTGTGAAAAAGGGTTCCATCTTAGGGATTGACCACCTGGGTGGTTTGTAGCCTCCTAAGTGGTGTATGGTCTCTGAGGGATATTATTTTGTGGTCAGATTGTAGGCCCCACTTCCATAACTAGAACTTGGAGTTCAGGTCATACCATAGTAGCACTTAGCCTCACATTTACACTCAGAGCTTGTAAAAGCAGGTAAATAATGAGAGGGGTGGTTATAGTAGATATTTATGATTTCTTATTATTCTACGCTCATGACAACTTTCAAATCATCCTAACTCATAACTCCCTTGCAACTTTCCTTTTCATTCATATTTTATGAGTCTCTCCCCAAATGTCTTTACTATAAAGATAATGCACCAATAAACAATCTATAACTTCATCTTCACTTTTACATAAAATGCATGATTGAGGCCTTGTCCTACCCTTTTTTCACAATTTCCCAATGTTAATATTTATCGGATAATGCCAACCATCAACAAAATCCTGGATTTTAGTGGACATTTAACCTTGCAGCTATATATTCACCACTATGATCTCTCCCCTTACTCCTTCATTCTAGAATTTTTACCTAATTTCACTATGTATACTCTCAAGGATTTATTCATTGACCATATATTTTTTTCCATTGTATTGTGTCATATAGCTCTACTTTTAGATTAATTATACACTAATATCCCTACTTTGCTAATTCTCCTCGTGCATTTAATCAAGTTTCTAATTTCTAACTTTTGTTCCATATTAAACTTGTTTTTGGATTTGCAACATCCCTTAAAGTATAAATCTTCATATTTTCTAATTTATTTTTTTTTAATTATGATAACCTAAAGTTTCCTCCCCATCCCATCCAAATATTTCTCCAATTCTAACCCTATCTCATTTCCCTACCTTCTAAACTAGTGATGTCCTAATAAAAAACTTAACTAAAGCTTTCCATGTTACTTTTTGAAAGCTTATATGATGTCATTTATCAAGTTTTTTAAGTTGCTTCTATCCTTTTAGTTAAAAATCCTAACAATCATTTAAACTATTATAAATATTTTTTTAAGTACTCAAAATTTCTTTTCTTCAATAAATTATATTGAATATTGATGAAGATCATAGACAAACTTCCTCTTATTCCATCTCTTATTTAATATTTTTAAATATAAATTTCTAAATTCATAATTTAATTCACAAGAATTACACTCCCTTATTCTTGAAACTTCAATACCATGAAATGATGTCTTTTCTGAGATCGTCACATAGAATTACACTCTCTCATTCTTGCAACTTGAACTACCATAAAAAGAATGTTCTTTTTTTTGTTGATTCAAATCAATAACAAGAATGGGTGCAGAGGAAACATCTCCTGCCTCAAGAGAAAAACATCTCTTAGTAAAAATAACCCTTTGTTTTATATTAGAAAATATATGGGTAAACATATTTTTTCCATGCACAACATATGATCTTTACACAAACATACGATCTTTACACAAGAATGTGTGTTTTAAATTGATAACAAAACAACCTTTTTGTGTTTTATATATAACAAAACAACCTTCTACCCCAATAAAGCCACGCTTCATTCAACTTAGTTCCTTATCACCGGAAAGCTCAATAACAATAATGATTTGCCCAATTGATATGCCATGAAAGGAAAAAATTTAAATTCACCCAAACTAAAAATCATGCAACTAGAAGAAAAAAAATCCAGCTTGTTTGAGCAATTAGAGGAAAAGCGCATGTTCTTAGCTATGAAAGCTAATAGTGTCAAGTTAAAAATTTAGAAAAATATTGTACAACAATACAATACCAATTCCATCCATATGCAAATGACTTCAAAAGGCATTTTATATATTTGTGAAGTGTTGAAAAATGCAGCAAGAAAATCTCAATTTGATTTTGTCTTGATTAAATTGAGAAAATTCAAATTTCCATATCAACAAACAACTTGGATGATGTTAACTTGTGTGACATGGCTTGTTTCACCCAGTTTACTCAGTGAATTCAAGTTGAAGGATTTAGAGTTCAGTTTTTCATGTGTGATTTCTAATTTGTAGCTATCAAGGTCAATTATCTCAAGTTGTTTTCAGTAAACTAGTTCCAACTTTTGGAGGAACCAATGGAAGGTCAGTTAAGCAATTGGACTTTAGTCAAACACAACGATCATCTAGTTAACTAATCAATCAGCCCAAAATATCTAGTGCATGCAGAGAATTCGAGTTACTGAGTTGAGGTGGAGATTCCAAGGCATTGTAACATCAGTTGTAGGCTAGTCTTGAGTGTATAGGTTTTGCATGCAGTCAGATGATCAACCTAAAGGAATTGTGAAATTAAATTGAAGGAAATTCCTAAATAATATGAGCTAATTCCTCAAGGAATAGTGCAAGTAAATAAGAGCTAAGCCGAAGCAAAATTTGAGTAATTCTGGGTCAGAGGCTTTCAGTGAGCAGAGAGATAGGTTATGCACTTGCAGGGTGAGCTAAATTGAGAAAAGCAATTGTAATACAACTTTATTTCATTTGATTAATGCAATAGGCATTGGGGTTTTTAGTAGATTACTTTCCCCATATAAAAATACTTGTTGCATGTGTGTTATTCCTTCTTGCATGTCTATGATTTGTGTTCTAGATCATGAATTGAATTCTGCAGAGCAGTAGAGTAGCTTCGAATCTTGTGATCCAGTAAATTTCATGAGCAGTTTTGAATATACATCATAATTTCTACATTAAGCGATGCAGTATACTTCAAAATGAGTTTTTGTTCAAGATTTATGCACCGTTGGAGAACAGTAAAGCCTACATGAGTGAAATTTATAGGACATCCATTGTAGTATTATCTAAGTCATATTTTGAATTTAGCATTTTCCGTTAAGCTTCAAGAGGAACTTTTTGTATGTTTTTAGATATTGTTCTTAAAAACACCCTTTTTGGGGCGCTAAAAAGCATTGTTTCAAATACTACCCATGAAACTAAGCATATAAGCATATTCAAATGCCACAACTAGTATGGCCTCTCCTCTATGACATTTTGTGATACAATGGTTAAACATGTGGATTGACGTTATGATTGATGGAAATCAATCACAGAGGTTGGTTGAACCCATGTGGCTATAGTTTTGCGAGACGAGACACGCCAAAGAACAGGAGAACCGTGAGGATCATTCCTTCTAATTCCAGTAAAATAAGGTAATTTTGATTCATTTTCCATTGATCATTTTTGAGCATTATTGAGTCGAGTAATAGTGACTCGTTCGAGATAAGCTAAGTGATCACGAAATATGTAGCCATAGAAAGGAACCTTCATCCTAAGTTATCGAGCAGTGATAGTACACTCAATAGATTTGATTTTATAAGCCCACCCATAATTATTATATCAAAAATTAACCCTCTTGTTCTCACTAGATAGATAGAATGCTAGAAGACCCACCCTACATTCCTTCTAGCTAGCTACACTAAGAGGATGGAACCTCACTTCACCAACTTCAGGTCTTCTCCTTCGTGGCCTTTATTCTCACTTACCTTACCCACTTACCAAATAATAGTATCAGTGCTTGCAATGTGAACCATACAACAAAAAACATTTGTTTATTTGGGACAAAACTGAACCTGATCTGGTGTAAGACTAAAATTTTTATTTCCAATTGAAAATGAAACAGTTGGCATGCTTGATAGTTTATCACAATCAACATTGATTCTGCATTAGGGCTTCGAAATCGTTCACAGGGCTAAACATGACATTCAAGTCTCAGCATCCATGTATAAAAATAGTTCATGGTATTAAAGTAATTGTCGGTAAAACAAATCTTAGCATCCATGCAAAAAAAACTCATCACACAAAACTAGAAACTCTCATCACCTAATTCATATCCAACATTAAGAAAGACATTATAATTAATATGCATTACTTCATATATATTTACTTATAATTTTATTTGTTTAAAATATCAAATGATAAATATAGGGGAAATAAGTAAAAAAAAATGAATAAACATTTGAGGAGGCCTGCAGTGTTTGCATGCAACCCACGTGGCTGGACTAATTTCACATTAGATCAAACATTTCCATGGGGAATTAGGGTTTGTCTTAATAATGGGGGTGTTCTTCACTATGGTTTTTCCTTCTTGATTCTTTTGTCTGTCACGTGAGTCCCTCTGCTAGCCATTGTTGTGTGAAGCATCCTCCCCTGCATCCCCTGCACGAGTGCCTCTGTGTGAGGCATCCTCGACACACTCCAGTATTATATTATCCCATTTGTGTATTCGACGTCTACCATAAAAGTATTTATTTCTTTCAGCTCCCATGAGATTCAGCATCATGTCAATCTTTTCTTGGTTGTTGAAGAGTGAAGATCGTTCGCCTGACACGCTGATGGCTGCGGTTCTTAGCAGTAAAAAGCTAGGTAGGAGTATCGCTATGTACCTGGCCTAGAGTCACCAAGAGTCCAATTATATGAAACAAAGGAACGGTCTGAAAAATTCCTCAAGCACAAATGATCTGAATTATATGAAACAAAGGCATGGTCTGAAAATTGGCTCAAGCACAAATGATGCACTTCGAACTCTATTTAGACAAGGGGTTGAGGAACCATCCAATTGCAACAAACAACGCAGTATAGAAAAAGGGTTTTCTTTCATATGTCCATACATAGCTTAGAAATCACTGAATGGTATGTCAAGTGAGATACCCAGCAAGGTTGGATTGGACCTTTACAATGGTGCATTGTATGTAAAGATGCAGAGGTAAGGTAGGTTTTTATCTTTGGGGCTTTGATACAAAGTGAGTGAGGATGCACATAGATTTGTTATCACAATAGAATATTAGGATTATAAGTACTATAATTAACCAAGTACTATAATTTTGTCTTTGATAGTCTTAATTTTTTCTAGTTCACTGACTTAGCTGAAATGGTTGGAACTGAATAATTTGATCGAACTGCACTATGGGCAATTTCCTGAGTTTTTTTGCGTGATTCGCTGAAATTTATTCCCTTTGCTACAATTAAAAAAAGTTTTATAGGGCTTGAGAGAGGAAGAAAATTTTGTAGCATGTATGCAGAATTTAAATGTCACACAGTAGTAGACTGCAAAATAATTTCTACTTGTTATTCCTATGACCATTAATAGCTTAGAAGAATAATTTATTATATCTTTGACCATTGATAGTTTAGAAGCATCCTTTGTTAAACCCATCACCATTGATAGCTTAGAAGCATACTATCCGAGGTTTGGAGTTTTTGCCTGCGAACTATGACTTACCAACATGATGGAGAAGTTGTGTCGGTGACTAGCATGATGGAGAATTCATTCTCCTGGAAGGCTACAGTATAGGGCTTGGTGCTCTATCTCTTCCTTCTGTGTCCCCTAGCCTGACAGACTCAGCACCACTGGGAAAGTGCTCAGACACATAAAAAGTATCCTCGAATCATCACTAGCCTAGGAAAGTTAAGGTAGTTGAGCATGAGAGCTGCAAGAAACACGAATTCAAGGGGATGATCAACAGTTGGTTGCATATCTGGGATGATCATCAGCTGGCTACATATCCAGGCAATTGGGCGGGATGATCAACAGTTGACTACATATCCAGGCAATTGGGCAGTCACATGTAGCAGAGGGCTCAGGAGATGTGGTGAGACTGATTAGTAGTTCCAACAATAACGTCAATGGTAATTGTTTCTACACTTTAAAGAAAACAATTAATTTAGCATTATGTGATCATGAAAAATAGTTCCTTGCACTATCTTTTTTACTCCTAAGTTTTGTGCCTCTCCTCCTCGGGAAGAGGCCAAATAAGATGTTAAAACCTTTCATTGGGTAACAAAACGCAGTGGTGGGATTTAACAGGATGGACAAAAATTTTATTATAACAGTTCCCTTACACCTTTAGCTTTAAGGCTTTAATTTATATGCAGCGCTTAATAAGAAACATCAAACCGATTACTCTATTCCCTGGGGCACGGACTAATAAAGATGGTTTGAACATCTCTTATACCACAAATTATAAAGAGAAAATATTGGTGGAGCACAACAAAATAGATTTAGTAGCTCATTAATATGACTTAACAATATATAGAAGCCTTTTAGAAAATTTTAATATTATCTTTTCTTACAGTTTATATGAGTGATGTACATTGTTTTGGAATGGTTTATATAATATAAATACATTTTATTTTTATGATGGTTTTTTTTAATTATTTTGTTTTGACAAATTTTTTGTTAATAGTGAAGTGGTATTATTTTAGTACTTTTATTCAATACATAAGGTATATATAATAATAATATTTATTTTTAAACTAAAGAAATCCTAGCTGCTTTGCAACTCTTGGGAATCTTTGCACTAAGCCTGTGTGGTTGATGACTTAGAGGGGGCTTCTCCCCCTCCTTAAGATGATGCAACAAATTTTCAAGCATGATCTCCCCACTCGAAGAAATAGTGGATGAAAAAATGATATTCCCACTTCGTTAAAAAGGAAGAGAACAACCCTTTGGTAGCACTGCCCCCTAGATTTCACCACACCTCTCTAGCATTCATGGATCGTTCTTTAATAAGAAAGTTCACTGGTATGTGGCCATCTCCCAAATCTATGGAGAAGTGGCTTAGTAAGACGTGGAAACCCATGATGAAAGACAACATCAGACTATATGCATATGGCAATGTATTTTTTTCTTCCTTGTTTGAGTTCAAAGAAGACAGGGACGTAATATTCCATAATGGCCCATACTTCTTTGGAGCAAGGGGAATGTATTTGAATACATGGTCATTATATTTTCATTTAGACGATGACAAACCCATTGCGATGCTGGTGTGGGTGAAACTTCCAAGGCTTTCATTATCTTGTTGCAGTGATGACTATCTGACGGTGATTGGAAATGTTTTGGGTAGATACTTGGATAGAATTGAACCGAAGGGTTACCAATTTTCCTGTGCAAAATTGTGTGGAGTTTTATTTGGAGAAATGTCTTCCATCAGAAATCAACATTACACAGGGGGAATGGAGTCATTGCTAGGTATTGGACCAGAAGAAATTTCCCTTTAAGTGTAATGTATGCCACAAATATGGCCATTTTTCAAGACATTGCAGGAAGGCACAATATGGTAATGGAGATGGAACTCCTACAAATCCAGATGAGTAGTGGCAAACACAGAAAAAGGGGGGAAATATGGGAAAGGTGACAATAAGTAAAAATCAAACAACTCATAAAAATAATGCAGCCTCTTCATCTACCAATCCCTTCAAGGTCCTTCAAAATCAAGAGGAAAATATGTAAGAAGCACCAAGGAATAATTAAAGCGAAGAAGTTTTTTAGAAGGATGAGGAAGCACTGGAACAGGAAGAGGGGGAAATCCTGGAGCCAAATAAAGAAGAAGGAAGTCATCAAGGGAAAATGAACTAAGTGACTCAGGAGGCCAATCAAAATCCTCTAGTAATGGAATCTATTAATAACCCCTCGGGAATTCAATGAAATGAAGGAATACCTAGATCAATCGAGGCAAAGGAAGCAGAAATTGGAAAAATACTGACAAGAAAAGTGAAGAATTAAAAGATGAGTTGGGGAGACAAATATAGCAGTTAAGAAACCAAGAGTATTAAAAAAGGACAAGGTAGATTATCGAAGAAGGAAACTAAAGAAGTCAACGCAGAACAATATAAAAAGCTCAGAAGCCAACTCCAAATTACTAAGGTTCTAAAGCCAGTAATAGTATCGGAGCATAAACAAGAGAAATTAGGTGGAGGTGAAAAACCTAACCCTCCAAAAAATAAATTAAAGCACTTTCATGGAATGCAAGGGATTTGGGAAACCCCGCAAAGTTGGTTAAATATTTAGTTAAACAAGAAAAATCGCAAATCCTTCTTCAGCAAGAAACAAAGCTAGAAGAAAAACAGATTTTGAATTATGTAAATAATTTTTGGAGAGATAGTACCAAGGTGTCTTAATCCTATCAAGGAGCCTCAAGCAGCTTGGGCATATTTTGGCTAGACACTCTCTTCACATTGAAAGACAATAGGAAAAATCGATATTGGATAGTAGTTTTTCTAGAAAGTTATGATACAAAAGGAAAGAATCCTAACTTTAAATGTCTATGCCCTAATAAATTATGGACAGAAAATCAAATTTTGGGACTGATTATTTTCTTTAAAAGAGACACAATGGCACTTAGACAATATAAAAGGAGGAGACTTCAATATAATCCTTTATTCTTCAAAAAAGCGAGGAGGCAATATAGTCAAAGATCCCTTCTGGGAGAGGATGGGAGATCTCGTAATTGAATGTTAATAAGTGTAGCAAGAAAGGCTCAATTTGACTTAGCCTTGGTCAAATTGAGTAAATTCGAAATTTCAACATCAATAAAAAACTTGGAGGCAGATAATTGAAGTGACATGGATCTTGTCACTCAATTAGCTCAGTAAATTTGAGTTAAGGACTTGGAGTTCAATTTGCATGAATTGATTGCTAATTTGTAGCAATCCAGTTCAATTATTTCTAGTTGTATTCGATTAAATTAGTTCTAATTGTTGATAGAACTAGTTGGAGGTTAGTTGTGGACTGACACAATAGTCTAACTTGGAGTTCATCTAGTTAAATGATCAATCAACCAAAAATATCTCATGCATGCAAGGAAATCTAATTTCTTCACTATGATGTAAATTCCATGGTAGCGTAATATCAGTTGTAGACTAGTTTTGGGTGTAAAAGTGTTGCATGTAATCAGTGATCAATCATTGGGAATTGTGCAATCAATTTGGAGGAAATTCCTAAAAACATGGGCCAATTTCCTCAGTATTTGTGCAAGGAAATAGGAGCTCAGGCGAAGGCAGAAATTGACTAAGTATGGGTTAGAGCTTTTCATTGAGCAAAGAGAACAATTATTCACTTGCAGGTTGAACTCAAAGAAAGGAAGCAATTGTAATACATTCTCTATTCATATGGTTAACGAAAGCAAGCTTAAGGGGTTTTTACTAATTTGTTTTTGATGAGGCTCATCAATAGGTAAACTATAAGGGCCACAATGCCATTCTCGAGCTTATTAAATTGTCTTTTCTCACATTTATCCACAGCTTTTGTTATATTATGCTTAATGTGAGGAGTAAATATGTGTTACTATGTCATGTGTCCTAATGTTTGTTAAATACGGGAATTGGAGCAAGCTTGAGTTGATTTGGGTGCATGAACTCGGAGTAGACAAGCAAGAGAGGTTCTAGTATGTGGTCTCCCTCCTTAACTGTTCAAATCAGTCGAAGATCTCCCACTCTATCTCATCAGCGCAAGTTCACTAGCAGCCAAGCAGGCTGAGTTCATTGGCAGTCAAGCCAGTTCAAGTGAAGGAAGAGTTGGACCCACCTATACTCAAGTTAGGGAGCCAAGTATCCCTATTTTCTAGGGAGTTGTTGGTAGCTCCATTTTTGTATAAATAAGCAATCTATGGGACTCATTAGAATTCAAAGTTTTATTGTAGCCAAGAGGCCATTAATCTGAAGCACATTTGACTATTATTGTTATGATGTATTTTGACTCTTTTTTATTGATAATGAGAAATTCTGTTTTGATCCAACACTGAGTTGACTCAGAGGGCTAAATATCTTGGGTTAGGGCTCAAGCCTAGCAGCGGAAGTTCCTCTCTTATATCTCTGGTCTTAGCTTAGAATTTTGATTAATTGTTGAAGTCTATTTATGTTCCTTTTTAGCTTAGAAAGTTGATTAAGTTGTTGGTTATCCATGCTTCCATTAGCTTAAAGAGTAGATTAGTGTTGCAGTCTAGTGAAGGAAAATACATGAAAAAGCTTGTGACAGTAACCCCTATCTAATCTCCCTCATGGGATCATGATTAGAGGACCCACTCTCACAGCCCAAAAACAGAGTTTGTCCTTTGTTCATGGCATATATTAAGTTTCAGCCTTATTTAGATAGATGTTTATGATTTCTTGGAAATATCTACAGTTTTTATGTTGCTTCTTAAGATTGTTGTAGCTTAGGAGGTAGTCCATTTCATAGATCTAGTTCTTAGCAATAGTTAGATCAAATTTTCCAAATTCAACTCATCTTTTCCACATTGACATGTAATGATTTGTAAATGAAAAGAGAATCAGGTTTGATTGCAGGTTTTTTGATCTGTAGGTAGGGATTCCTCCTACCAACTCCATCTAGGCCTTTTGTACCTTACTCTAATGCATGCCAGCCCATATTCTGAACCTCTATTTTCCAGCCACTGTGAGCAATATGTCTTAAGCAAATCTGGCCTTATTGAAATATTGGGCTTGGCCTTGGGTGATGTTCACCTTCCCTACACTTTTCACAACTATCATACACCTTTCCAACACTTCATCTCACCATTCTTACCCTCCAAAACCTCTCATCCAACTTCCTGTAGTAGTTCAGGGCATCCTATAGTAGTTCAAGACATCCTGTAGTAGTTTCCTGTAGCAAACCTATAGCAGCCCGTTTTGACCCTGTTTTGACCTAAAATGATAGCATATCCTAGTGTAGGAGTAGGTTAACCCCTCAGCTTGGAATCCATGACTAAAAGTACCACCTAGACCATTATTTTCACTCCTTTCCCTCTTGAAAGATGAAATAGCATTAGCTTTTATATTGCTGCATTTAGCAATTAGAACTTTTATCTATTCTACAAGTGTGAATGAGATAGTTAATGCATGCATGTTTGAATTCTGAAATGATAGAATAACCTTCTATTTTCAAGCAACCCTGGTAGCTAGATGATCAAGTGTAAGATTAACATAGTTTCATTTCTGCAAGTGATTTGTGTCATTTCATGGCATTTCCAAGTTCTGAGGTTTCATTCCCTGAATTGAGAAGCATTTACTTTCTCTACACTAGCCTTTACATTATGCTTTCAGTAGTCAAAATACTTTTAGTTCAATAGAGGAATGGTATGGAACCTTAATGGTCAAGTGCCCTAATTAAGAAGTGACATGAGTAGAATGATGCATCTGTTATGTATATAGCACTATCACCTCCAAGTTTGTATGAAACCCTAGGTTGATAAAGTAAAGTTGGTAGTCCGTGGAGTTGCAACATTCTTGTTGCAATACTATGGCTCATCACTTTTTGGTATCATTGTCGAGGAGGTGTCTAGGTATATGTAATTTCTACATTTTCTTTCTATTTTTCATTTACTAGATAGATGTTACTCTTGCTTCCCTTTCTGTCTTGCATTTGGTTTTGAAAAAACTCATAAAAGAAAAAATATATTTCTTTCATGCCTCGTAGGAGTAGAGACACTTTAGGGAAATTCTTTCCAAATACCCCCACACCATCAAATAGACAACCTTCTCTCTTCTTTGGTGATTGTTAGCTTCCATCTCTGACTACAGAAGAGTTAGAGGACCCCTTAGGTGAAAAACCTGAAATCTTTGAAGAGCCTATTGGGGAAGAAGAAGAAGAGACCATTCCACACACTTACACCATGGCTGAAAACATAAATGAGGTTGAAAATAGAAATGAGGGTGCTTTTCCCATTAGGGAGACTAATGGAGATAATAGGATCAAAAATATAATCCCCTTTGCCCTTCCTCATGTCCATGGCTTAACCTTAGAGGACCATGATACCTTATTATTTGAGTATTTTTTCATCTACAAAAATTATGATTATACCTTTGATGACCAAAAGCTGAAATTGTTCCCATCCATCCTTAAGGATGCAACCTTGCGCTGGTTCATGGGTCTACCTAGGGATAGCATCACCACCTGGACTCAAATGCAGCAATCCTTTAACAACAAGTACAGGGACTATTGTAGGTCCAAGGACACCAAAGAGGAAAGCTTTAGAATGACCCTAGGACCTGATGAATCCTTGGAAGATTTTGAGGAAAGGTTCAAACTCAATTACAAAAGGGCTAGATGCACCCTTGATCCTCAATCACTCAAGTTAATCCTTCTTAGAGGAATCAGAGAAGACATACTAGAAACCCTAAACTTGATGTTTGGAGGGGACATTTATCAACTACCCTATAATGATATCAAGACAGTATTCAAAAACCATTCTAGGGCTGCTAGAAAGAAGGGTAGGGCTAGTCAAGCTTTGGCTAGTTCCTCTTCCTCCACCACATCTATCAAAAATGAAATTGGAAACGTGTTGGAGGACTTTCAAAGTGAAATGTTGCACACCTTTGCTCTGCAAATGGACACCATGTAGATCAAGAGGAAACAAGAGGAATCAGAGAGAGCCTTAGCTATATTTTTCCCTAAATGCACTAGGAGGCACCCCAGAAATGAACGTCCACTAGATGTTTTAGAGGTCTGGTCGGTCTGTGAGGAGAACCATTCCACAGATAAGTGTCCTTCTTTGCTTGGTTTGAAAGTTGTATACCAAGGGGTTGAAGGTGGGGTTGAAAAAACTCTGTTATATCAACCAAAGGAGGCCTCAACGACCTAGACCATACTAGTAGGGCATGTAGGTGTTGAGCTATGGAAAAGGTATGAATTTGACATTTATTTCCTTATCTTTCTCCTTAATCATATCTCCTTTATATTCTAAGATGATAATATATCAAAGAATTCTAGCAAAAACTAGGGAGTTATTGATTATTGCTATTTAGTTAATTATTGTCTTTTCTCATGCAAGAAAGAGAAGAAATAGGAAATTACCATTCCGGAGGAAAAGACAAAACAGAGTAACTGTTGTTCCTTCACCGGGAAGTCGTATCTAGACAGCAGGTCAAGATTGGAGCGCGCAGTTAAGGATAAGAACAGAGGAGATCACAGCATCAGCGCAAAATACAAAGAGTTAACTAAAGTTAGAGGATTGAGCAGATCCCTCAGGGATCGCTGTTACTGATCTATCTGCTATTCGTATTTTAGTCGCCTGGCCATTATAAAAGGGACATTGTAAAGAATAGGGGGAATTCATCATCATTATTCAGAACTCACTATTGTATTTTCACATTGATCATCGACTCTCGTTGATTAAAACAGAGTACGACTAGTTGTAACCATTTTTGCATATGATTAATACATAATCCAGTTGTTGTTCTTTCTTCCATACTGAAGTTATCCGGCAGTGCTTCACTAGTGGCTAAGGGCCCAGCCCTGGTGGATCCACTTGCTATTCTGTACCATTCCTTTACGATCGTAGTTGTGTGATGGTTTGGTTTTGATCTTCGTTTATTGGAATCACATTGCTTTACCGTTCCTTGTTTTGAGAATTTATGAATTGTTTCATTATATATGTTGTAACTGAATTGTGTTGCCATTCCTTTTCATCATAATAAGATTATTATTCTCTATAACTATATTGTTATGTTGTTCACTTTAATTACAGAGCTTCGTTGTTCATTCCAGTAAACTAACTTTGTTGTTCATTACAATTTCATAAGTTCCGTTGTTCATTTCTACTAAATAGCATTGCTGTTCATTTCCTTTCTGCAATTATTTGGTTTTGCCTTTCAGTATTGTTATAGTTAGCATAATTATCACATTTCTATTAGCAACATTATTGATTTAATTCATTGTCATTCCCAATTGGTTATTTAGTGTGGTGTGTGAGATCAACAATTGTAAAGGACATTGGCTATTACTGTCAGAGTTCTCAGATTGAGGATCTTATTTATGTTTGATTTCATTTACATCAGTTAAAAGAGGAAGGATTTATTTCTACTGTATCCTTGACTGATAATTGTTGTTAATTTCCTAAGTGAAAGATTTAATTTCAGAGCATTGAGTTTCTTTTAATTGCAAGTAATTTTTATTTCAAGCATCTGTTTACTCTTGTATCTGAAAGCATTGTACTGCAATGTAGAAACATTACTCTTGAATAAAATAGCCACCACAAACTGTGTACACTCTTAAAATAGAAAATCTTACCTGGATTGATAATTAATGTAGGATAAATAGGAGTTTAAAAGACACCTTTTATCACTCAACATTTTGGCGCCGTTGTCGGGGAGAGTGTAGCCATTTTTTCAAAAAAAGAGTAGTGTGCATCTGATGAGTGCCTATTAGGAGAGAGTTGGGTATTAAAAATAGAAGGTAAGAACCTGCGTATGGAGCATGTAAAATCCCTGCTCCCCACCTGCTTTCCAGCAGAATTGTTAATTTTCTGGGTAAAAATAAATATTTGAGTTGTGTGTATGACTAAGAAGAAAAAATTTGAAAATAATCCAAAACCACTACCCAAACCTGACAAAGCTAAGGGACCGGTGACCCTTGGTCGATCAACCTTCATAGACGATATCATTAAGAAAGTCGAATCTCAGCCATCATTAGGCCCTAGAAAAGTTGCTTCTAGACAACCTACTGGCTCCCTTCAAGCCACAAGCTCACCATCTGTAGTCTTTGATGAGGTGCACAGCAAAACAGAAGAGACTGAGCAAGATTTTCAAGAAATTGTGAATTCTCGCCCAATTTCTTTACAAGAAGGGAATTCTAGTAATCTTTGTGAAGGAGGAGGAGAAACAAGGGAAAAAAAAGAGCCAAGATCCCCTCTCGGAATAGTTCAAACACTCAGCAGCCTAGATAAGGGAAGTGCTGTCAAGATCATCTAAAACAAAGCAGAAGAACCTAAGGATCCAAGATCCCCCCAGATCGTAGTTTAGCAAGGAACACTCATTATCCCAGACCAAGGAAGTGTTGTTAAGCTCATTCCCACTCCTAGTCATCCTAGGAATAACTCCCTAGAAATCCCAGAAGGGTATTGAAACATATTTGATCAAATGGCCCAGAACCAACAAACACCTCAAACCTACACACTGCAATATCCCATCGTGGACACTGCAGTTAATGCACCTATGAAGGTCATTCCTCTCCAGAATATTCCTACATTCCATGGCCTAACATCAGAAGATCTAGATGCATTTCTGTTTGAGTTTGATGTATTATGCCGGGGGTATGACTATACCACTGATCCCCAAAAACTATAATTATTTCTCTCCACATTAAAAGGAGAAACTTTACGATGGTTTATGGGGTTAGGTGGAGGTGTTATAAACGACTGGGATTAGATGAAAACTGCTTTTCTAAAGAAATATCAGGATTATTGTAGATCCAGATAATTAAAGGATGAAATATTTCAAATGACAGCAAGACCTAGTGAAACACTAGAGGAATATGTAGAACGCTTTCAATACAATCTCCAAAGATCTCCTTATGCGTCTTTACCCTTGCTTGACAATGTGTTAAAAACTACACTAATTAAGGGGATGAAAGAACAATGGGTTGAAACATTAAACATTATGGACAAAGGTGACATATATCAGGAAAATTTTGCTGACATCATTGATTTGTGTATCAAGAGTTCAAGAGGCAGTACGAGACTGAAGCCAGCAGAACGTGACATGATCACAAGGGATAACAAGATCTCCGATGGAAGTATAACCCACGCAGAAATCGGCAATCTACTAGAAGATTTCAAAACTGATATTCTAGGGACTCTGACAATGTAGTTCGACATTATGCAAGCTAAACAAAAGCAAGCAGAAGCAGAACGAAATTCGGCAATATTCTGCCCTAGATTCAAAAATAAACATAGCCACAAAGAGTGCCCACTGGATACGGTCAAAATCTGCGCTATTTGTACGAAAGATCACGACACAAAAAGCTACCCATCACTCCTAGGATTGAAAGCAGTCTACAAAGAAGCAAAAGAAGAAACAGAACCAGTTTACCTACTAAATCAGCATCGCCAGTAGCAGCCATGACAAACAGGTATGCCCATTGATCCATCCTCTTCTTTTCAATCTCCTCAGTGTAATGCTCAGCAATATAATGGAATGTGGCAGAATCAGCCACTTTTTCCCAGTTAGTCACAGCTGCCATTCCTCATATCACCATGGCCAAATCAAACAAATCAAACCAATTGGTCGAACTTTCCTTACTGTCCACCATTTTGGTAAAATAATGCATATTCAACACAATGGTCACCCTCCACTTCGCAAAGTCAAACCTTGCAGTTGAACTGGAAAAGACCTATGAATCAGTCAGCTGGAACAATTCCTCTCCCTCAACCTACACTGCTAGCACCTTATACATTGCAACAAAATCCCCAAACCAATTTAAGACCACAGCTCCCAGCCCAACCCAACCTGAACCTCAACAATAGACCGGTTCAATCTATACAAATAATCAAAGGACCAGAACTAGAAACTGAGTTAAGGGAGTGCAACGACCTTCAATTAAGATCTAGGCGTATAATACAATCACAGGGAGATAAAAATATTCAAGTTGAAAATTCATTACCTTTAGAACAAACACCACAAGAAGAGAATTTGGTTAGACAACAAACTCATGAACAAGCAACCACCTCTTCTCCACCATTCCCAGAACAACTAATCATACCTCACCCAATAAAACATCCTGATTTTGATCTTCTGAGAGAACTAAAAAATTTGTGTATAAAAATTCCACTCCTCCAGGCTATCCACGACATCCCAAGTTATGCAAAAACTATCAAAGAATTATGTATAAAAAAGCCAAAGAGGAAAATAACAACTAATCCAACTGTCCAAGTAGTCGATACCCTATCTGACTTGCTATCTGGAAGGGAAGCACCTGTAAAATATGAGGACCCAGGTAATCCTATAGTCACGATGCAAATCAATGGATGCTCCTTCCCAAATGCCTTAGTTGATTTGGGAGCTGGAATCAATATTCTAACAACCACCACTTGTCAAAAGCTTAGCATTACATCATTAGACCCAACCACAACCTTATTGGAGTTGGCTGACCAATCGATAGTCAGGCCAGAAGGCACACTACATGATGTAATGGTATCTGTAGACTCCTGGGAGTACCCTGCAAACTTTTTGATCATTAATCCTAAAAACCGACTGGATGGACACCCTTTAATTCTAGGTAGACCTTGGCTAGCAACTGTTGACGCTTACATTGGCTACCGACAAGGCAACATGACTATAGCAAGAGGAAGCAATGTAAAGAATTTAGCCTTATACCCTCTAGCCCAGCCAAGCTTAACAATAATCAAAACAAAAAAACAACCTGTATCATACCTAACTGAAAACATTAGATCACCGCTAACCATAGAAGATTCCCTCAAATTTAAAGACCAAACAAAGGACGACATCATTAACAGCTTCATTAACCAACCAGAAACCAGATCCCATCTACAATGTCACATGATCGAGGCAGCATTTGATAATGAAGTAGAATAAGATCCCCTAAAAGATACTCATGATCAATCAATACCAACCACCTCTGTTTATAACAGCTAAACCATAGAGATTGAGCCACGAAAAACTTTGAACATTAAAAAAAACCTGACTGCTGAACAAGAAGACAAGCTGGTTCAACTACTAAGAAAATATAAGGAAGTTTTTGCATGGGATTACCCAGACATGAAAGGAATTGATCCCCAGTTGTGTACGCACCACATCTATACATAAAAGGATGCTAGACCTGTTCGCCAACCCCAACGGAGATTAAACCCTCATCTTAAGGATATTGTGCAAGTTGAATTGCAAAAACTTTTGGATGTAAACTTTATTTACCCAATATCTGATAGCAAGTGGGTCTCTCCATTAGTAGTGGTGCCAAAGAAGAATGGAAAGTGGTGGATATGTGTAGACTACAGAGAATTGAACAAAGCAACCCAGAAAGACCACTTCCCCCTTCCATTCATTGATCAGGTATTAGACACATTAGCAGGAAAGAAATTCTTTTTTTCCTAGATGGCTTCAGTGGATACAATCAGATTCAGATTGCCCCTGAAGATCAGGATAAAACTACTTTTACCTGTCCTTGGGGAACATTTGCTGACAGGGTCTTACCCTTTGGGCTATGCAATGCACCTGCCACATTTCAAAGGGCTATCCTCAACATTTTTTCAGATTTAATAAATGAAGTGCTCGAAGTATATATGGATGACTTCACACCTTATGGGGATGATTTTGAGCCAACATTACAAACATTAGAAAAAGTGTTGCAAAGATGTATTGCCACCAGGCTCTGTTTGAGCCATGAAAATTGTCATATGATGATGACCGAGGGACTTATCTTAGGTCATTATATTTCAGCAGTTGGAATATAGGTAGATCCGGCTAAAATTCAGATAATTTTGTTAATACCTACTCCTACCACACAAACAGAGGTACACAGTTTTTTGGGATTTTTTGGTTATTATAGAATATTTATAAAGCATTTTTCTCAAATTGTTGCATCTTTATATGCACTAACAGGAAATATTGATTTTATTTGGACAGATAAGTGTGACCATGCTTTTGAGGATCTAAAAAGCTTGTATCAACATCCCCAGTGCCAAGGGGCCCAAATTGGGATTTGTCATTCCAAATTTCATCTGATGCTTCAGACACACCAATTGGAGCAGTTCTTGGGCAGGAATAAGATAAAAAGCCATATGCAATTTATTATATTAGCAAAAATCTATCTCCTGCTGAATTAAACTATATTGTGATTGAAAAAGAATTTTTAGCTGTAATATATGCTGTAAATAAATTTAAGCATTATATAACTGGGTATCCTGTAGTTTTATATACAGATCACTCTGCCATAAAGTATTTAGCAAATAAACCTGTTACAAATGGAAGAGTGACAAGATGGTTGATTCTCTTGCAGGAATTTGATATCACAATTAAGGATCGACCTAGAAAAGAGAATCTTGTAGCTGATTTTCTCTCACGAATGCCAAAGCCAGCGGATGCAGCAGCAATCGAAGATCAATTTCCAGATGAAAATTTGTTTGTTGTTACTGTCGGAACACCATGGTATGTCGATGTTGCAAATTACTTAGCAGTAGGCAAATTACCCAAGCATCTAATGCCTAATGAACGAAAACAGATAGTGCAGCGCAATACCCGATTCTCTTGGATTGGGGACTACTTATTTCATACAGGGGTAGATATGCACATGAGAAGATGTGTCCGAGAAGATGAAGTATTTGACATTCTGAAAGCATGCCATGACGGGCCGTATGGCGAACATTTTGCAAACCGCAGGACCGGTCACAAAGTTTTACAAATAGGCTATTACTGACCCACTATCTTTAAAGATGCTAAAAAGTTTGTTCAAGCCTGTGATAGCTACCAGAGGGCGGGACGCCCTGGACAATCTGATGAGATGCCTCTGAACACGCAGTTAGTAATCGAACCATTTGAGCGATGGGTGCTAGATTTTATTGGTCCTATTAACCCATCATCAAATTAGAAAACATACATACCGGTTGTAACAGAGTATGTTACTAAATGGGTTGAAGGAGAGGCACTACCAAGAGCTACAGAGGATTCAGTAATACATTTTCTTTTCCAATTATTTGTGCGATATGGCCTCCCAAGGGACATAATCACAGATGGAGGACAGCTATTTGTAGGTAATAAGATTGCTACTACATTAAAAAATTACCACATTCGACACAAAATTACAACCCCATACCACCCACAGGCAAATGGCCAAGTAGAAAGCACTAATAAGGTGATTGCGACAATACTTACAAAAACAATTGCATCACAGAGACGTGACTAGGCTTCAAGATTTCTGGAAGCCTTGTGGGCATACCGCACAACATGGAGAAACACCACTGGGTATTCACCATATCAATTAGTATTGGGAAAAGAACCCATCTTCCCAATCGAATTCGAAATTCAAACATTAAGAACAGCACAGGAGGTGGGTTTGAATTTAAATGAAGCCCAGATCAATAGATTATAGAAAATCAATGAGTTAGATGAAATCAGGCTCTCAGCTCTTCAACGCACTGCATTAATTCAACAGCAGAGAGCAAAATGGCATGACGCCCTTATTAAAAAGAAAATCTTCCATGAAGGAGACTGGGCTCTCCTATATGGATCAAGGTTCCAGGATTTCCCCGGGAAACTCCAGACACGATGGCTTGGACCTTATGAGATACAAAAAGTGCATGACAATGGCACCATTACATTGACAACCATTGATGGACCTGGACATTCTTTCAAAGCGAATGGTCATCGAGTGCGATTTTGTCACAAACCTCTTACCAGGGAATCCTTTTACCAGCAATTACAGGAAGATTCAACTATGCAAATTCTTGTTGAGGAAGATAACCCCTCCTTAGCATTAATTCATTGAACAATTCCTTTGTTTTTTAATTTTGTATATAAAGTTTTCTCTTTAAATTTGCTTGTATAAACTGTTTTTTTTGTACAGATTTTAGTGTTGTTCCATTTAAGGAACTACTGCTATTCCATTTAAGGAATTGTTGATGTTCCTCTTAAGGAACAGCAGCCGTTCCATTTAAGGAATAGCAGAGGTTTTTTTTATTCAATTTTCATGTTGTTCCTCTTAAGGAATAGCAGTCGTTCCTCTTAAGGAACAACAATCTTGCGTGCTCATATTTTTGTTGTTCCTCTTAAGGAACAATAGTCGTTCCTCTTAAGGAGCAGCATTTTTGCATGTCCATATATTTTTGTTGTTCCCCCTAAGGAACAGTGGCAGTTCCTCTTAAGGAACAGTCGTTTGACGCTTTATTTTTGTTGTTCCTCTTAAGGAATAGCACTTCTGCATGTTTTTATTTTTTTTGTTCCTCTTAAGGAACAACAGCCATTCCTCTTAAGGAACAGCATTTCCGCATGTTTCTATTTTTGTTGTTCCTCTTAAGGAACAGCATTTCCACGTGTTTTTATTTTTGTTGTTCCTCTTAAGGAACAGTTGTTGTTCCTCTTAAGGAACAGTTGTTGTTCCTCTTAAGGAACAGTTGTTGTTCCTCTTAAGGAACAGCAACCGTTCCTCTTAAGGAATAGCACTTCTACGTGTTTCTATTTTTGTTGTTCCTCTTAAGGAACAGTTGTTGTTCCTCTTAAGGAACAGCAGTCGTTCCTCTTAAGGAACGACACTTTCGCATGTTTTTTTTTTTGTTGTTCCTCTTAAGGAACAGTTGTTGTTCCTCTTAAGGAACAGTTGTTGTTCCTCTTAAGGAACAGCTGTTGTTCCTCTTAAGGAACAGCAGTCGTTCCTCTTAAGGAATGGCAACTCTGCATGTTCATATTTCGCTATTCCTCTTAAGGAACAGCAATCCGCGTGTATTTTATTTTTGTTGCTCCATTTAAGGAACAACAATATCGCCTGCTTACATTTGCATTGTTCCTCTTAAGGAACAGTTGCCATTCCTTTTAAAGCAACAGCAGTTTCGCTATTTTTTACTTTCTGTCGTTCCTTCTAAGGAACAGTAGTTTCGATTCAGAGTGTTTTTTAGGTTGTTTCGTCGAAGGATCAGCACTTTATTTTGCGTCTGTTTTACTTGTTGTTTCTCTTAAGGAACAACTGTTGTTCCTCTTAACGAACAGCAGTTTCATGTGCAATTTTTTTTCTCTCTGTCGTTCCTCTTAAAGGAACTGCAATTTTGCGTGCAGCTGTCTTTTTGCTGTTCCTTTTAAGGAACAGCAGCTGTTCCATCTAAGGAACAACACTTTTTGAGTGCAATTTTTTTCGTTGTTCCTCTTAAAGAACAACATTTTTTTTTTTAAGTTTTTTTTGAATAATGTTTTACTCTTCATGATCCCTTCAAGGCAAAAATACAAATATATGCAAGGACACAAAAATTAGAGGTTATTGAAATAAGCAAATAAAAAAAAATTGTCATCTTTAATGAGATTGCTTTGTATTGATGAGAAAAAGGAAAGGACACAACTATCTATATCACTGTGTTGTCCTTCTCTTCACTAAAACTCAAATTGATTGAGTATTTTTATCATGTTCGTTCTTCCCTAATTCTCATAATTCTCTTTGATTATTATTATTGAATAAGAATAAGGGCATATTTTCTTCTATTGATATGTTTAGACTTCTTCCACCATCCCTACTCTTAAGGAGTGTTGAGCCATCCTCTATATATAAATAGGAAGTGCTATATAAAAGAAAAGAAAAAGAAAGAAAAAATATATGTATATGATTACTAACAATTCTATGATTTGTCAGATGGAGGATAGGGGGTCGCATCAAGAGCCAGCCTACCATGATCATAAGGGAGCAATGAAGTGGCATTCCCACTATGGCCACCACACCAGGGATATGATCCAATGGACACATCAAAAAAATAAAAGTCCTTGGAACAGGAGGTCTCATCACGAGCCGGGTTGTCCACCTTTCACTCCTTCCTGGTGAATGGCATTGTGATTCATCTGGTTACCAAGCCAGCACAATGGCCTCCATTCTAACATCACAAGGCACTTTCCTAGGCATACATAAAGGATTATGGTTCCAAAGGGTGAAAAAGCAACTTTGTCAAGGTTATAAACACCTGTGGGCAACAAAGCTCTATTGATGGTATTGGAGTCACATTTTTCAACATCAATAGTAATTCTAAACCCTTTTCTTATTTATTTATCTTTATTTCAAAAGAGATTATGTTCCCAATTCCCTTTGAACCTTTTAGGCATGAAATATCGTTTAAGAAGTCAATTATAATGGTTTAAGTGGAATAATGACCACATAGCATCTTACCTACGTCAGCTGTCCTTTTCCCTATTTTGCATCACTCCATAGCATCTCCATATTTATTTACGATTTTCATCTTAAGCCTCAATTTCAGCAACTCGATACTTTTTGTGATCTTGTCATGAATATGTACACCTTGCCTTTTTACATTGTACGATTTCCCTCAAGAACGTCACTCCTCCATTTAAAACCGGTCGAGGACGACCTATCATTTTTCACGAGGGCATGGGTGACTTCCAAAATACTCCTGCATACGTGTCAGTCTTTTATTTGGGTGTACTAGACTGCATCAGATCCCTTAATATCAAGTTT
>APFE031149776.1:126131-141019 GCA_000404065.3 Pinus taeda
CCAAGATGCAAGAAGATACGCCATTCGATGTGATCAGTGCCATAGGATGGGGAAACCTACTCCCAAGGATGAAATTACCTCGCAACCTTAGGTGGCTTTAGAACCATTTGAAAAGTGGGGCATGGATTTCGTTGGGCCAATTGATACACCATCAGGGTAGAAAAAATACAAAATTGTATGCACTGATTATTTGGCAAAGTGGGTTGAGACCAAGGCTATCAAGGTAGCAACATAGGAGAAATTGGTTAAGGGAGAATGTATTCTACAAATTTGGGTACCCTAGAGAACTAATCATCAATCAGGGAGCTCAAATCACATCACATCTAATCGAAAATTTGTTAAGGAAGCATGGGATAAAGCACGAAAAATCTATTGCCTATCATCCTCGGGCCAATGGAAAAGTAGAGGTCACCAATAGAGCATTAAAATGCATCCTCACTAATTTTATGAGCAACAGCAGAAAGGATTGGGAAGAAAGATTAGTGGAGGCCACTTGGGCCTACAATACAACTTGGAAGACAACTATTGGTTTCACTTCTTATGACTTGGTCTATGGAAAGAAGGATCTACTCTCCATTGAGTTTGAATACAACACCTTGAGAATGGAAACACAGTTGGATTTGGATGTTACAAAGGCACAACAAGAGAGGTTGCTCTAGCTGAATGGTCTAGATGAATTCAGAATGCAAGCCCTCCTAAACATTGAAGTTATCGAAGTACAGAGGAGGGTTTGGCATGACAAGAACATCAAGGACAAGGGTTTTCAAAAAGGGGATTGGGCTCTGCTATATGTGATGAGGCTCATCAATAGGTAAACTATATGGGTCTTAATGCCACTCTCCAACTTATTAAAATTAACTTTTCACATTTACTTACATATTTTATTATATTTTGCTTAGTGAGAAGGGTAAAGGTGAGATGTTATGTCATCTGGCCTAATGTGCATTAATTGCAGGAATTGGAGCAGTTTTGGGCTAATTTAAGTGGAGGAAATCGAAATGGACAAGCAAGAGGGATTCTAGGAGATTTGTCTCCCTCCTTAGCTCCTCAAATCATTCGAAGATTCCTCCACCATATCTCATCAACTCAGAGTTATAAGCAGCCAAACCAACCGAGTTCATTGGAAGCCAAGAGAGTGACAGTGAAGACAAGTCATTCTCGAGTTTGGGAGCCAAGTCTCCCTAACTTTTAGGAAGTTGTTGGTAGCTTCAGTTTGTATAAATAATAAGGCCAAGGGCCTCATTAGGATTCGATATTTTTTTGTAGCCAAGAGGCAATTTAGAGCTGAAATATTGTGACTTAATCTTATGTTGTATTTGACATTTTGATAATAATCAGAAGGTTTACCTTGATCTAGCACTGAGTTGAATCAGAGGGCTAAATCTCTTGGGTTAGGGCCCAACCCTAGTAGCATAGGTTCCTCTTTTTCTACATGTATTCTTAGATTAAAATCATAGTTAGCTACTGAAGTTATTTCTACTTTGTTTAGTTTAACAAGTATTTGAATGATTGTTTAGTCTTGTTTCCATTAGTTGAAGAAGTATATTAGTGGTACAGTAGTGAGAAAGAATACTTCAGAAAATCTTTTCACAGTGGCCTCTTCCTCATCTCCCTCATGGGATCATGGTTTGAGGGCCCGTTGATGCCTCGAAAATCGTTGCATCAACATCGGGGAAACACCCGGTTCGGACCTTAAAGGCAGCTCCTTTTCCATTTGGTGTGGTGGCTCTGACTAGATATAACAGGACCAGTTTCCTAATGATTTGTAGATAGGATGGATAAGTGGTTGATTAGCTATTATCTAACAATAATGATGGATGATTTATTCTAAAATACAAAATTATAAGCAACTAGTCTATCCCGAGAAATTTCCACTTTAGTGAAACTTTTGATAATCTTTATCTACAAATAGGCATATATATGACTCCATTGATAAACAAAAACATTCATTCATATGATAATTACTTTGTTCAAATAGTTGGAAAAAGTAATCATTAAAACATTATTACACTATTCTTCATATATCATTGACATAAATATGATTGAAAGAATAACATTCATTAAACATTCAATAGTGATAAGTATAAGGACTATTGTTAAAACACACACATATATCAAATGATAGCAAGATTAAATAAACGCTGATTCATATAAAACAATGGAGCAAAGACATAGATAATAGTACCATATGTAATTTGAATCCTTCCTGATATCAATCGCATTCAGATTCCGTCTTCAAAATTAGAAATACTCTCACAAAAAGCAGTAGTGCATATCTCATCAAAGTATTCTTCATTAAAATTCAAAATATAGGCCCAGTCTTTATTAAAAAAATATATATCATAAGCACAATAGTGTGACTCCCAATCCAAGTTTTGATACAAAAATTGAGGACCCTTTCTAAAGACATGAAAGGGTCTATAAATACTATCTAAGTTAACTAATTATGAAAAAAAATGCTATGAGGTGGTATAACCAAATCATGAAAATCTCCTTGAAATGGGCTTGCTTGCAGTTGGTAGAATGATTCACTATTTCGGTCGATCATCCTTTAGCTTGAGCTGGCAGATAGCAAGCATTGATTGCAATTCTGGAGGGTGACTCAGACGTGAATGCAGTTGGGCTAAATACGTAGCATCATGAATTTTGAGAATCATGTAATCGATTGCATCGGTTAAACATTTTAGTGCAGCCCTTTGACTGTATGGTTTAACTAGGAAGAACCAAAAGGTGTCCCAAGTTAAACTTTGGATTCCTGCTATTAATCTCTCCTTCTGTTCTAAATCTTGTTTGCATGATTGTTCCAGTGCTTTGGCTGATGGCAGTTTACCCGGAGTGCATTGTGAAATCAAATTAGACAGATAAAGAGTATCATTAATTAACTCAATCAAATTACCAGTTGCTAATCTACATATTGAAGTTTCCCTTTCTGCTTTCATCAATTGTGATTGTCATTCTAGGAAAAGAATTTCCTTGTGTGATTCTAGAATTCTAGGCAGATTTGCAGCTTGCCCTTCACTGGTTTCTTGCTAAGCAAGAAAGTTTGTTAAAGTTTCATCGGCCTGTTCCAAATTCTGCCTTGCGTCAACTAATTTGTCAATCATTGATGAAGAAATCTCACAGAGGGGCTCAACAAGGGCAATATTATGACATAGTAAATTTAATTGTTTAATCAATGCCTTATTGATCTGGAGAGCTTCAGACCTGAACTCTGCTGGTTGAGGAAAACTTTTGAACTTTTCTATCTGTTATGATAGTTGAGCGATTTGCTCATCTTTTGTTTTGCTCATTTGTTCATTCATTGTCTTCAACTTGGCCTATGCTAAGGATAACTCCTTTTGTTTCTGCACTGCACTATGGTCTATCCTTTGCTTCTCCTTGAGTAATTGTTCATTTAGCTGGTTATTTGATTATTGTTGCGCTACTAGCTATTGTTCTAATTTCTCTATTCTCTGTTGCTTTTTGGATACCTGTGCTTCCAATGAAACAATTGTCTGATCTTTTTCTTTGAGTAAATTGCTAACCTCTAATGCCTTATCCATAGTAGCTATCGAGTATGCCCCGGCATATTGAGAGAGTTTTGTGAGGTCTTCAGAAGGATTGAATTCTTCTTTCCATACCACATTGGCCATCTCTGTCTGTGTAGGTAAAAGGGAAGATTGATCAAGCCTTCTCTTTTTCCTTTTTCTTTTTACTACAGCCCTATGCTTAGGGCTGTAGAAGACATCTAAAGGTGGTATTTCTTCTATATGCAAAACGATTTCATCTGATGGATCCTTAGGAATTATCTCTACATCTTGACTTATGTTTGGGCCAATGGTTCCTTCAGTTGGAACCGTATTCGTTGCTGTTTTGTGACCAATTGTCACTTCAGGCATGCTAAAACCCTGTGAATTCTCAGGATTGCTTATAATGGAATCGAACTGTTTCCATTCTTTAAGGAGCTTGGGATCAATCTGCGTATCTGTATCCATGTGTTCACTGCCCTTTCCCTGTTCTTTCTCCTATTCTGGTGCTTTTTCTTTCTCAGGAACTTTTTCCACCACAGGAGATTTGTCAACAGTTTGTTGTTCAGGCTCGCTTGACTGGATTGCGGGGGTGGTGGCTAATAAGTCTAGAGGCAGAGTTTGCAACCTCTGTTCTCTAAGAATATTAAACTTTTCCAGCCCTTCATCTTGATACCTGATCCTAGCCAATGTTTTTGCCTGAAATAGTGACTCAGCTGAGGAAAATAGGTCATCAAAGTCATCCTTTTCATGATCAAACTTTGTAAGTTTGGCTTGTTCAAGAACATTATAGGCAACTTTTCTTGGATCATATTATCTGTTGGGAATTGTTGCAAGATTCAGCATTTGTATTTTTTCTGCCTCTTTTTCTGCATGTTTGTAATCATGAAGAGTGAAAACACCACATCTTAAAGGGAATGTAGGCCATACCTGTTTCTTGGAATTTCTAAGGGTTTTGGATGTCCCTTCTATTGTTATCTGATAGGCCAATTCCTGGGCTAACAGTTTATCGGGCACATACAAGGGAAGGACATGGGGTCTTGTAAGGCTACCAAAAAGCCTTATATAAGTAAACATGTCTTCTCCGAACCAATTACCTATTGCAGTCAAATCGATTCCTGCTTCCTCGGAAATCCTGGGGGCAGGCTTATCAAAAATAGCATAGTAGACAGGCAACATAAAACCATTGCAAATTTTGTAGAAATGATTTTTGTAGTGAGCCTTCCATAGCATTTGATGATAAATATGAATTGGCTTAGGGTCTTGGGGAGTCCATCTCCATCTGAGTACCGCGTATTCAGAATTAAAGCAAAGAGTATCCATTATATAAGCATTGTAATAAAAAGGGGGAATGGTCCTAGTAGTTTTACGTGCATTTGATCTGGATTCGAGAATTGTTGTGGCTAATTTGTCGAACAAAATGTTTTCCCAATCCATCACATATCCATTGATTGTCGCCTCCATCAGAGGGACCATTTCAATAGTGAATTTAGCAGAGTCATGTATTCCCCACATTCTACACATCATAGCTCCGGCATAACAGTAAGGAGAAGCCAATGAGTCTACAGAGTACTTACCTGATGATTCGTGCTTGTGCTTCTCGGGAAAATGTCTCCACTGCCTAATCGAGGTTGATTCTGACTCGTTTTCATTTGAAAATTTTTCAAGGAAGGCTTTGTTGTACTGCTTTTCTGGCTTAGGTAAGTGATACATTTTCCTTAGATCATCAAGCTAAAATGAACCAAATATCCTTCCGTCAGTTGTACAAAATGTTCTGTTTGAGACTGGAATTTCTTCTACTACCCATCTCACTATGTTAGTATATGGAAGGATTTTTTCTCGCGCTGCTATTCTGTGCAGATAGGAACAAGCTAAATCTTTGAGGGATGCTTCCGATTTGTTACTCAAGTCAGCTGTGGCTTCTTCTAATATTTCCTCAGGCTCTTCTGCTTCTATTAGATTGTAGATGCTTTCCCAGCTAGTGTTTCCTAGACCGAGGCACGTAGTGTAAGATTAACCCTTTTTTGCTTGGTTTGGGATCTTTGACTAGTTGCGATGTTACCATAGGAGCCGCTACTGTGGATTTCTTTGATCTCTTTCCCATTTGTTTCAAGTTTTTTATTTCAGCAGAATTCTGCACAAGCGATTGAAAAACCGTGATACAGAGAAATGTTGCTACAGACCAATATGATAATGAAAAGAGTTACGTCGATCAGCAGGTGATAATGGATTATAGTAAGATTGTCGTGGATAAAATCTAAAGGAAAGATCTACCCTTAATTACTTCATTGATTAGCTGTTTAACCTGTCAATCGTGGTAAAGAAGGTTTTAAATGCCCATCATGTCGTTCATATGTTGAATGATTCATTCAAGCGTGACTTAGATTTCTTTGATGGATGATCAGTGATAATTCGCAAATCGGCGATCGGTAACGTGAAAGGAAAGGCTTTAATGCTTGTTTTAAACATCTCCAATCACTGAAAGGTGATACAGTGCATGCAAACCTTTTAAATATATTCTCGAGATATGCACCTCATTAATGTACCGCAATCGGGGGATGGATTTGGGTTTTATTGTTGTGTCAAACGATTTCGCCGACCGCTGATTGCGATATGCTTTATCGCATTGGAGGATTCGAGTCTGCCTTCCATCATGTGTTGGCTTGTTATTGTTATTGCCGATTGTTGATGGTGATACGCTTTATCGCATTGGAGAAATTAAGAGGCTCTATTACATTGCTGCTTTGACATTTAACTTTTCCGATCTTCCGATTGTGATTGCCTTTTCAGATCGGGGACAATGGATGTGTCTTTGCATATGTTTCCTTTCTTATTGCGATATGCGATCTTCCGATCACTTTATCGAAATAATGAAGAATTTTATAATATTTTAAAGCCACACTTTATTTCTATTCAAAAGGCTTTTAAAATAGTTCATTTACCTTAAGCCTTTTGATAAGGGTTTTTCTTATGATGGGTTAATACGAATTTATTTACACATCTAAGTTTATTTTAAAAGGGACCCATTTCATATTATGATTTTGTATAAAAAATTTATGAAATAGGGGGTTGTTGTACAACACAACAGGGCCCCACTCTCATAGCCCCAAAAATAGATTTATCTTTTGATCATTGCATAGCTTAGGGTTCATTGATGAATAGATCATTATTTATGATTTCTTGGAAGAACACACAGTTGTAGTTTTGTTTCTTGAGTTTGTTGTAGTTTAAGAAGGCATTTTATTTCATAGATCTATTCATTAGCCATCAATAAATCAATTTTCTCAAATTCAACTCATCTTTTCCCTATTTATATGAAGTTATGCATAAATGAAGAGAATAACATGTTTTTTTGTAGGTATTGTTGATCTGTAGGGAGGAGCTCATCCGTCTAGCCTCATCTAAGTTTTCTCTGCCTTCTGCCAAGGCCTACCAACCCCTAATCCAAATTTCTATTTTGTAGCCACTATGGACAACCACCTTGGGAAAATCCAACCATCCTTAAGTGTTGGGATAAGAATTGGGTAATGTGAACTTTCCCTACACCCTATTTCACCATCGCACATCTTTCCAGCACTTCATTTCACCTTCCCTACCTTCCTATGGCCTTCAACTAACTTCCTGTAGAAAACTAGGACATCCTGTAGTAAACTAGGACATCCTGTAGTAAACTAGGACATCCTGTAGCAGTTCCTGTAGCAGCTACATGATCTCCTGTAGCAACCTATTTAAATTTATTTTGAGAAGAAATGACAGTTTGAGCATAAGATAGGCCCTCCACTTTATTTCCATACCTCTCAGTGCCATTTTAGACCAACTCTTCCATGCTTTTCTCCCCTGCAAAGATCACATCTTTTAATTTAGCATTTACATTTCTAAATCAAAAATCAAAAGAAACTTTTTATGCCATTTCAACATGAGATGGCTAGTGCATGCATACATCATTCATAGAGTGATAAGATAAGTTCCCATGTCCACTTAGTCCAAATAGCCATATGATAGAATGCAAGGTTAGATTAGTTCTTTTCATTTGTTAGATAGATTATTTCGTGGCATTTCGTAATACTTTCCATTTAGCACTTTCATTTCCTAAATAGGAAAGCATTTATTTTATTGCATTAAATATTAGTTCTACATTCATTGTTAGTAGTCAAACTCCTTCTAGTCAATAGAAGGCTAGTTTGAAAACCCTAGTGGTCTATCGCCCTAGTTGAAAAGTGACAAGAGTAGATTGTTGCATCTACTATGCATATAGCATTGCCACCTCCAAGTTTGTACGAAACCTCGAGTTGATAAAGTAAATTTGGTAGCCCTAAGAGTTGCAACATCCTTGTTGCAATACTAAGGCTCATCAATATGACTCCAGGTTCAAATACTTCAAAGGCAAATTGATGACAAGGTGGTTAGGCCCATACCTGATAGAGAAGTGTCATGACAATGGAGTTGTTCAAATCAGGACCATTGATGAGGAAGGTATTCCCTTTCTTGTTAATGGATACATATTGAAGTCTTACAAAAGACCTATTTCCAGGGATGAGTTCATCAGCACCATTAGCAAGGAGGTAAATGTGATTGGAAGTGTCCCAGCTTCCAAGTCACGGCATTCTTGAAAATTGTTTCTATTTGTGGAAAAAAAAAGAGAAAAAAACAATAAGAGGCCTGGATGAAAACCTCCATGAGGCATCTGAGGCCAACTCTTGGGTTGAAAACCTCGTTGAGGCAGCCTAGGAGTGAAAATAAATAAATAAAATAAATGAAAGATCCTTGGGTGAAAACCTCCCTTGAGGCGCCTAGGGCAGGCAAGCAAGCTGAAAGCCTCACTTGAGGCACCATGTGTGTCTCTCAAAAAAAAAAAACCAAAAAAAAAATACCATGACAGGGAACTCCAATGTGTCCATTAATAAATTATGTGATTTTGCAGGTTTTGAAGAAAGTGGAAAATGCAAAGCTACAGGGACAACATGCTCAAGTTTCATTCAATTTCCCCCACCATCCACTCCATACCATCCATGTCAACCATGTCCCTACCACTCTCATCCATCCTCGGGGCTCAAAAAGCAACTTTTTGGCATTCTCAGGTTTGCTACAGGATGTACTACAGCTGCTACAGGATGTACTATAGCTGCTACGGGATGTCATGTCGCTACTACAGGAATATCCTGTAGTACTACAGGATTTCCTAAAATGCTACAGGAAAAGGGATCCAATAGAAAAATATTTATGCATGGCCTGTCCTAGGTTGATTAGGGTCTCTTCACTTGATCCAACCACTCACCCATCATCCATTCATCCCTGGTTAACAAAAAAATCACCATCTCCCCATACCTAAGCTCTGTCTCATTCAAAAAAATAGGGAAATTTTCAAAAAAATGAAAACCCAGAGGACTTTTCCTCCATTGCCACAACCATTCACTACTCCATCAGGACTCTACTATCATCCTCCAATCCCTACACTACTTCCCAGCATCTCTCTAAAGAAAAAAATAAACCTTTGAAAAGAAAAAAAGAGATCCTGTAGCAGCCTGTGCCACCATTGCATCAAGCCTGAAATCTAGTTTTCTTTCCATCCAAGAGGAGGAGAGGGTACCATCATCCATGGTAACCTTTCTCTTCCTAGAAAGACTCCATAGAATTAGTAGAAACACTTGAGATATCAAGCACATGCATAGAGGAACAAAAACAAGCAGTCAGCTATATAGGAGCAAAAAGAAATACACAGACAAAAGTGCAAGGAAGCACTTCCCTGAGCAGCAGCACAGAAGTCCAACACTCCAGCATACATTCATTAAGCACTAGGTAGGCACAGGTATGGTAACTTCTGATCTCTTCCATAGGTATTAAATAATAAAAATTGTGTAAATGTTGAGGAACGGTCTTTTTTATAAGTTGGAGGTGGTCAGTTAACTTGGCCACCCTTAGCTCGTGAACAAAAAGTAATCATCAGTCAGCATGCCACACAAAAATGTCACATAAGTTGAAATCAGTTAAGAGGGAGGTCGAAATTGGTCAATAGGGAGTGGGTGATGATTACGAGAAACAGGAGAATGATCACCCGAGGTGGGCCAACAGTCCAAATCAAGAAAACTCGTACTATCAATAGCCAACATAGTGCTTCGAGCCTTGACCACAAATAGCATAAAACAAAAAATTTCATGCATTTTTCACTCATTTCAAAATCAAGGAGATAGGGACCAGCTTGCAAAGCCATCGAAAAATTCGAACCCTACTCTGGAAATCCTACAAGAGGTAGTTATAGGAACTAGCTACAGGAAGCTACAGGAAACACTGAAATTCCACAGGAAACCTGCAAGGGTGTAAGAACAGTGCCTAGGGTCAACTTGGTCATTAATTGTCAATACTAGGCATTACAGTGAGAATCAAGTGGTTTATCTCTCCTTTGTTCATGGTTTTCATACTAGTACACTCTGAACTGTCTTCATAATTACAGTCAGCCTATGAATTAAAAAGAGTTTGGAGCTATAAGAGTAAAGAAATTTGTGGCTATAAGGAGTTGTATTATAGTCATCAACTACAGTTTAGCTCTCATCTATTCTTGAATTCATACTAAATCTATCCCAGAAAACATCCTACACCTAGATGAAAATAGAGAAGAAAATGGGATGGAGATTCAATAGGAGAGAGCCCACAGAGACATCAAGAATTCACCTTCACCCCTCTGTGGTAGACATCTTCAAGAGGCATCACTAGTTAGGATTCTTTGAGTTGCTCAAAGGATATGATGATGATATAGCTTATGAGTTTTCCATGGGTCTAAACCCTTAAGAAAGAACAAGTTCTACCACTGTTGTGAGAGGGCTATCCATTACCATCAATCCTGAGGTGATCAACAGGGTGACAACACTTCCTCTAGGGGTCCAATGGAGAAAGGAAGACAAGGCTAGAAATACCCTTGCTAAGAAAAAAATCTTCACCAAATATGAGAAACTAATTGAAGACAAAAATGGGGTTAGAAGGGAGAGCCTTCCCTATCCCTGGGATGATGTAGCCTACCACATCCTTAAATTCATTTCTTGTGAAGGAAGACTGAATGTAGTCTATGGCTATCAGTTCAGGCTGCTCCATGAATTGAGATTTTGAGCCAGATTTCCCATAGCTCAAAGACTTAGTGTGCCTTATTTTCTCCTATGGTCCATCATAGACATGGGCCATAAGGTGAAAGAGGGAAAGCAACAACAGTTAGCACACCATGGTCTCATCAAGCTAAAAGTGGAGAATGCTTTGAGTAAATCAAGAATTCTTGGCCTCTGATCCACATTCAGAGATATGGAGAGAGAATCCTTCCTTGAGAACAAAGTCCTTTCACTTGGTGAGAATCCAACCTTAAGTGCTAAAGAAGAAGAAGGAGAAGAAGAGGAAGAAGCGGAAAAATAAGAGGCAGAAGTAGAATATGGACGAAAGGAAGAGGTAGAGAAAACAAAGGGAGAACCACAAAAAGAGGAAGAGGTGGAGGAAGAACAAAAGGAATAAGAAGGGGAGATGTCTCCATAGTAGCAAAGCTTGTCTCCTAAACCCACTAAAAAGGAAGTAGTTGCTCCCTTGGCTGCCTTGAGCACACCCATCAAATCCAAGAAGAAAAGGTAGAGGCAAACTCCCCTATATTTCAAAACAAGGAAAAGTACTAGGATTAGACAGGGGAAGCCTCAAACACGCACAAGGACCCATATTCTGATTGAAGAATCACCCAGTAAGAGAGAGGAGCTAGAACATATTGAAAGGAAGGTTGAGGAAACCACATCTCCTAGAGCCATCTCAAAGACTCCCATAACCTATGTAAGGAAGCCTGTCACTAGGGAAATATCCTCTAAATAGACCAAGGCACTTGTCACACTCCAATAAAAAGGAAAATGCCTGCTACAGGAAACAAAGGCAGTGCTATAGGAAAGACATAAAATACTACAAGAGTAGAAAAGGGGAAGAAAGAAGACAAGGAAACAACACAATAGGTACAGGAGAAGAGAGATTTTCCAAAACTTCAGGAGCCTATCCAACATCCAAATCTGAGCTCCTATTACAATTTCATTGAAGGAGGAAGAGTGATCCCATAGAAATTTACAGTCCCTCTCTTCTTTGAGCTTGAAGGAGAGAGAGGAAGGACACCTAGGTGGATACAGGTTGCCAAATCTAGAAAGTGGAAGATATTGGCCTTATGGAAGAAAGACTCATAGAAATGGCCAAGGAGTTGAGTGAGTTGAGGGATAAAGAATACAACATGAGAACGCAACTGCAGGCAGAAAAAAATGGTTGAGGGAGAAATTACAAAAGAAGGAGACTCAATTGACCACAATGGCAAGCCTCTCCATGGAGGCACTTTAATATAGACTGCCATCCAAATCCTATGAAATTTTCCTAAAACACCGATGGATGCAGTTCCAGATCAAGAAACTAGCAGAGCATGGGTCCATGCCATTCCAGTACTATAAACAATTCATTGAGTTGTGTTACAAAAGTGGCATGGAAGACAGAGCCAAATTAGTTGAGTTCTACTTAACAACTTCACCCTAACTAACATGAATGTTTGGGACCCCAATGCAAAATTGGGAGACTTGCAGTTGTTGGCCCTTGCCTCATGGATAAGTCATGAAGAAGCCAGGTTTGAGGAGTTGAAAAGAATATTGGTGAAGTAAGAAAAGGAACTCCTCTACATCAGGGGAGAGTAGATAAGTTTTGTGGCTATAATCAGCAATCACATCATCATTTCCAATTATGCTAAGTTGGAACCTAGATACCTTGCCACCCAATAAAAATCCATCTATCACTTTGAGGACACTCTCAAGATGCTAGAGACAGAGAGCCAAAAGGCGTGTTAGAGAAGGTGGAATACCCTGCCACACAATCTCCAAATCATAGAATATCATACTCCTGAGAGATTGAAAAATTCATTGGCCAAAACATCTTTGTACAAGAGGGCCATGCAAAGACTAAAAATCAACTGGATTGGAATAAAGATTAGTCCACCTTTGTTTTTGGGTCTACAATAAGGATGGAAGGAAGAAGAGGAAAGGAAGAAGTGGGAAGAGATAGAGAAAAATGCAGGCTTCTACCCTTAGGAAGAGACACCATCTACATAAACTTGGTATGTCAGAGAGGCCACCAGGGCCATGAAGGACATGGATATTAATGACTAGGTTGCTCAGAGGATGAGCAAAAATTTCAGTGGGGGGTGATGATGAGGATCATTAATAGGTAAACTATAAGGGTCACAATTCCATCCTCCAACTTATTAAATTGTCTTTTCTCACATTTATCCACAGATTTTGTTATATTATGCTTAATGTGAGGAGTAAAGATGTGTTACTATGTCATGTGTCCTAATATGTGTTAAATGCAAGAATTGGAGCAAATTTGAGTTGATTTGGGTGCAGGAACCCAGAGTAGACAAGCAAGAGAAGTTCTAAGAGGCTCTCACCCTCCTTAACTCCTCAAATCAGTCGAAGATCCCCCACTCTATCTCATCAACTCGAGTTCACTAGCAGCCAAGCAAGTTGAGTTCATTAGAAGCCAAGCCAATTCAAGTGAAAGAAGAGTTGGACCCACCTATACTCAAGTTAGGGAGCCAAGTATCTCTATTTTCTAGGGAGTTGTTGGTAGCTCCATTTTTGTATAACTAAGCAAGCTAGGGGACTCATTAGGATTCGAAGTTTTATTGTAGCCAAGAGGCCATTAAGCTGAAGCACATTTGACTGTTATTGTTATGATACATTTGACTCTTTTTTATTGATAATGAGAAATTTTGTTTTCATCCAGCACTGAGTTGACTCAGAGGGTTGAAGCTCTTGGGTTAGGGCCCAACCCTAGCAATAGAAGTTCCTCTCTTGTATCTGTATTCATAGCTTAGAATGTTGATTAACTGTTGAAATCTATTTATGTTCCTTTTTAGCTTGGAAAGTTGATTAAGTTGTTTCTTATCCATGCTTCCCTTAGCTTAAAGAGTAGATTAGTGTTGCAGTCTAGTGAAGGAAAATACATCAAAAAGCTTGTGACAGTGACCCCTATCTCATCTCCCTCATGGGATCATGATTAGAGGACCCCACTCTCACATACTAAAAACATAGTTTGTCTTTTGTTCATGGCATAGATTAAGTTTCAGTCTTAGTTAGATATTTGTTTATGATTTCTTGGAAATATCTACAGTTGTTATGCTTCTTCTTAGGATTGTTGTAGCTTAGGAGGTATTCTATTTCATAGATCTAGTTCTTAGCAGTAGTTAGATCAGATTTTCCAAATTCAACTCATATTTTCCACATTGACATGTAATGATTTGTAAATTAAAAGAGAATCGAGTTTGATTATAGGGTTGTTTATATGTAGGCAGGAATTCCTCCTACCAACTCCATCTAGGCCTTCTCTACCTTCTGTTAATGCATGCCAGCCCATATTCTGAACCTTTGTTTTCTAGCCAGCTTCAGCAAGTTGACTTAAGCAAATCCAGCCTTTTTGGAATGTTGGGATTGGCCTTGGGTGATGTTCACCTTCCCTACACCTTTCACAACTGTCATACACCCTTCCAACACTTAATCTCACCATTCTTACCCTCCAAAACCTTTCAGCCAACTTCCTGTAGCAGTTAAGGGGATCCTGTAGCAGTTCAAGACATCATGTAGCAGTTTCCTGTAGCAGCCTGTTTTGACCCTGTTTGACCTAAAATAATAGCATAGCCTAGTGTAGGAGTAGGTTAACCCCTCAGCTTGGACTCCATGACTAGAAGTGCCACCTAGACCAGTCCTTTCACTCCTTTCCCTCCTGGAATATCAGATAGCATTAGCTTTTATATTTTTGCATTTAGCAATTAGAACTTTTATCTATTCTGCAAGTGTGTGAGATAATTAATGCATGCATGTTCAAATTCTGAAATGATAGAATAACCTTCTATTTTCAAGAAACCCTCGTAGCTAGATGATCAAGTGCAATATTAACATAGTTTCCTTTCTGCAAGCGATTTGTGTCATTTTATAGCTAGATGACTTATGTCATTTCAGAGCAATTACAAGTTCGCAAGTTTCATTTCATGAATTGGCAAGCATTTACTTTCTCTACACTAGAACTAGCCTTTACATTCTGCTTTCAGTAGTGAGACTCCTTTTAATTCAATAGAGGAATGGTCTAGAACCCTAATGGTCAAGTGCCCCAGTTGAGAAGTGACATGAATAGAATGATGCATATGTTGTGTAGATAGCACTATCACCTCCAAGTTTGTATGAAACCTCAAGTTGATAAAGTAAATTCGATAGTTTTGGGAGTTGTAGCATTCTTGCTACAATACTAAGGCTCATTAGTTTCCCCTAGATAAATTTGTGTACGTATGTATGTGATTGATGCATGTTTGTGAATGTTGTTCTAGATTGTGAATTAATTTCTGCAGAG
>APFE031149776.1:141972-160432 GCA_000404065.3 Pinus taeda
AATTGTCATGAATTCAGGCGCTATGCTACAAAGTGTCCATGCCTAGCTCAAATTGTGAAGCCAATTCTTCACCTACAACTCCTCTTGAGTTCTTCTTGCTAGACTTCACCCTGATTGCATGCATGTCCAACAATGTGATGTGGAGCATGTGGTACTTGGACTCAAGTGCCTTGTTCCACATGACAAGGTGTAGAGAGTTTTCCAGTGACCTAGAGGACGAATTTCTCTATATTCATTTTGAGTTTGGGGATGACAGAAGGTACAGTGCTACTGGGATTGGTACAGTAACCTTTAAGAGGGACTCAGGATTCCCTCTTCACCTCAAAGATGTCATGTTTGTGCCAGGCCTAAAGAAAAGCCTCATATTTGTAGCAATTTTCAAAGACCATGGTTATGATGTGATCTTCAGTAAAGGGAAAGCCTTTCTTAAACACATAGCTACTGGGTAGGTGAAGCAGATCAGGGTTCATGTGAAGAACCTATGTAAACTTGTTGTCTAATATTGTGTTGTATTAATTAGTAAGGGAGAGAAAATGTAGAGTCGTGATGTTAGTGAACTCTGGCACAAGATATTGGTCCATTTACACCATGGTACCTTAAACATTATGTAGAAAATAACCACTAGCCTCCCTAAACGATCACTTGAGCAACGGGAAGTCTACAAAGGTTGTACCTTGGTGAAGTGTGTAAATTCCACAATCCCTAATCGAGATAGCAAAGCACATGCACTCTTGGAGAGAGTCCACTCTAATGTTTTTGGACCCTTCTCGACAGCCTCCACTACCAAACATAAATACTATGTTATTGTTATTGATGATTTCTCAAGAAACTGCAGGATCTTCTTCAAGCAAAAGAAGGATGATACATTCTCAAAATTTGTAAAATTCAAGGTACTAGTTAAGAAAGAGACCGGAAAGAAGGTGAAATCTCTTAGGAGTGACAATGGAGGTGAGTATGTTTCGAATGACTTCAAGGAATTTTGTGCCAAAGAATGAATTCAAGAGAACTAACAACTCCCCACAACCCATAGCGGAATGGGTTAGCTTAAAGGAATAATTGAAGCATTGTGGGAGTTGTGGGAGCTATGCTACATGACCAAGGCCTACCACTCCATTTTTGGTCAGAGGCATGTAACACAACAATGTTGGGATGGGGTCCCTGGTGTTAAATTTTGTATTTCTTTTTTCTAAAAAAGTAAATTCTCCGCAATTTGTGGAAGCAGAGCGCGAAGATAGTAAGAGTCAAATGGGCTTTAGTCCCTTAGGTTGTTAGGTGTTAAGAAGGTTTTGAGACCCACCTATGGTCTGCAGACCATGGTATTGTAAAAGGAAAGGCTATAAATAGAAGAGTCATAGCAAGTCTAGGAGATAATCAAAGAATAGAGGATTATTGTTTTGGGTAAGAAAGCTAAGGCAAGAAAGTTTGTTTCCTATACTTAGGCAAAGGGGAAGGCTCCTGTAGATGAGTGTGTGGAGACCTTGGTAAGTCTGCAGGTTGAGTGTGCAGGCCCCTACAACTAAGTGTGCAGGAAAGGAGAGTCTCTATTTTGAAAGATCTCATCTAATAAAGACGATTTTGATTCATACTTTGTGTTTCTACTTATCTGTATTTATTTCTGGAATTTATGTGTTTTCTCTCTGTATCTAGAAATGTATGAATAATTGTTTATCTAATGCATGAAAGTGGTAGATCAATATAAATTATGCATGTTATGATTAATTAATGACCTTCACGAAGCTATAATTGTTGTGTATAAGATTATTATTACGGAAGGGTTAGGGTTTGTGAAGACAGAACTAAGCCTTAGAAGTCATAGGAACCCATCACACAGACCTCTGGATGCAGAAACCTCGTTTTGTCATCCCCCAATACTACTTCGGGTGAGACTGTATCCTACACTATGAATGTTGCTACCAAAAGGGCCAGCAGTTTTGGGTTTTGTTGGTTGACGCGGCTAACTTTGAACCTGGTCAGGGCCCCTCAACCCAACAAATGGTTTCGTTGCCAGGACCGAGATCTTGCTGAGGAATGTGTGATAAATGGTTCCCCATTAAGAAAGAAATTGAAAAGTGGATCGATCGGAAGTTGCATGCATTTGTAGCCCAAGAGAATAGAAATGTGTGCTCGTCGAAGGAAGAGTGGCTGAATAGATACCTATTCATAGACAAACATGAAATATTCTTCTATTCTTTCCCTTATGAATTTCATGAGTGGCTATCCAAATTAGTGGATAGTCAAGTTACGTGGAGGCTTGAGGACCCTATTGTGTGGACCCCATAACTGGTGAAGTGCTTGGAGGCTTTAGAAAATAACATTGTGCAGGTCATTGACCATTGGATCGATCGTATTATGGGAGGATTTATCACTGAGTTCACGATCGATACGTCCACTAGCTACAGTGAACCAGAGTGTAGGTTCTTCAAGGGACCAAGAGGTAATCACCTGAAATATCTGAAGACCTGGATTAAGATGCTATTGTGCAAAAAGTAGTTTATGCCTTTAAATTGATGTTTGGGACTACGCGAAGTGGGAGAACATTTAGAAGGAACGAAGAATCAGGCTCTGAATACAGTCTGCCAATAGGATCTCCTAATAGTGATGACAAAGGTAATATTCTGAGAACACCGTGAAGCGTGCTACAGATAGTAATTTAGGGTATCATAGGGATACCTCATCCATCCACTCCACCTCACACACCTACACCTCCGCTTCCACCTCCACCCCCACCTCAACAATTTAGCATGCGAACATGATGAAGATGTCGGTATTTAAGGGTGTGGGAACTAAAGACATCGAACAATTTTGGTTCATCTCAGATGCTGTATGGAAGGCATAGTAGATCACCGATGAAAACATGAAAAAAGCGGAGCTAGTCATAGCATTGCAGGATAGAACGTTGAGTTGATACATCAAGTTTTTCATGGATAAACCCAACACGACTATGTTAGAAACCCAGCAACCACTGAACAGTGAGTTCAAGAAACCCAAATCTCAGGGGCCCAGTTTGTGACAGAGCTTAAGGAGATTTAGCAGAGGGTAAATGAGTAGACATGGGACTTCGATCAAAGATTAAAATGTCAGATTCAACAAGCTAATATGAGCATTACAGATAATCAACATAGAGACTGATACATTGCTTCGCTCTTACCTCATCTGAGATTAACATTGTTGCAGCAGAAAATAGGAACGCAAATGGAAGCAGTGGAGATCGCCATGAGATTAGAAGCTTTACCAGTGCATGACACAAATATAAGGGTACAATAGATTTAGTCGCAGCTGGCAAGCTTGCACATGGATTTGCAAAGCCTTAAGAAGGGAAAAGAAGTCCAGCCTAAGGTGCATGCAAAATTTTGGTGCCTGAAGTGTAAAGGCCATGGTCATGATAAGGACCATTGTCCATTTTATCAAAATTACCTTATTAGGAGAGGTCTTGTTCCTCTAAAACTAGAAAACATCACTAGACCGAGCACGTGGGTAACCATATGGTGCGCTAGTTGTCAGATACCGGCGAAGCACATGACTTACAACTGTCCTCTCCTACAAACATTTGTACAAACTCCGCAGTAGTTATTTTGTACTTTCTGTAAATTAGTTGGGCATGACGAGTACAACTGCCGAAGCCTTGAACTGATGATGAAGTGAACCCCTACATATAGAATGCACGCATAAAATTGGCCCCAAGACCAAGGCGTGGGTGTAGCGCGCAGAGGATTCTAGGGTCGAGGAAGAGGACGAGGATGAGGGGCTGGAAGGGCTCACGGACAAGTCATTTGTTATAATTGTAGAGAAGTAGGTCATTTTGTGCATGACTATCAAAACCCAACACATCCATCCTATCAGTATTGCAGAAAATTTGATCATGTTATAGAATATTTCTCAGTACTAATAACCAAGATGTAGGATAAAAAGGCTTAAACACCTACGCAAAATATTCAGATGATGAAGGCGGAGCCTGGCAATAATATAGTGATGTGAAGTGGTATTGCCACTAGAGAAGATAAAGGAAAGCAGCCATAAACTGAAGGTTGGGTACGCAAGGCTATCGAGAAGGAAGTTGGATTCAATCTAAACTGGGCTAAGGAAACCTTTATGGAAGCCAAAAAGATATTCATTGAGGCAATTACCTCAGAAAGTCAGGAGAATTCTGGCATAAACAATAAAGTGCAAGACGTAGACCCTTCGCTATTAGCTACCTTTCTTAAGACTTGTATGAAGTTGTTATGGGATAGAAAGGTGATAGAAGGGCTTCAAGAGTTTATTGATAATTGTACAAGTAAGGTTAAGACTCCTCTAAAACAGTACTCACTATGAAAGGTGGCCAAAAGTAAGAAGCAAACAGGTCGTGAAATGAGACTAACTGCACAAATCGGAGAGTACGAAATGGATCAAGTAATTTTCGATCTAGGGTTTGATGCGAATGTGCTACCAAAACAAACTTGGGAAAGAATGGGGTACCTACACTACAGTGATCTCCTATCCATCTTCACATGGCTAGTCAGCATAAAATCATTCCTATCGGGCGCTTGCATGGGGTTATGATGGATATTGAAGGAGCAAGCACTCTAGCTGACTTTGAAGTGATCGAGATAGTGGACGATAGTAATCCTTACCCTGTGATATTGGGCATTTATTGGGCCTTCGACAAGGATGATATCATTAATATTAAGAAACACAAAATGAAATTTGAGAGGAAGGCGCTCTGAGTAATTGTTCCATTAGATCCAACTGAAGGTGCGTGATACACGGAACCAGTCCATGATTATGAAGAAGAGGACGATCTGGACCATATATATAAGATCACTGTGCATGATGATGATTGGATCAATCCTACAGCAAATGGACGAATTACATGGGATAGAGATAGCTCTTGCACCTTAGATTTCGAAGAAGAACTTGAGCATTGGCAGAATAGATTACACGAAGTCTCCTCGCTGTGCTGCAACATGTTGACAAAATCGCTTCGCTGCATATCCACAGAGGTATGAAATCTACCTCATTACGATGGCTTAGATGATGTTAACTTGTTTTTAGATAAGTTTTAAAGGGAGGTGCCAGAAGAACATCGGTTCTAGGCACTAGATCTGGTGCTGCGTGCTACGCCCACCCATTGGTGGGGTACACATAAGGACAGCTCTGTTGATTGGAAAGAATACAAACGAACCATGAAGCTGAGGTTCGGGTACGCCAATACCCATATGACAGAGAAATACATAGGAAAATATGATCTGAGTGAACATTTGGCGCAGTGGACTAAATCTTGGGGAGAGGAACCTCAACCTGAATGGGTGCACATCTTTTATCATACTTTGGATACCTTTCCGATGAAATGGTATCTGGAAACTGAGTTGTGCCATGGGATGGCCGAGTGGGGTATCTTGAGGGAAAGTTTCCTTTTGACCTTCAGCTTTGAGGATGTCTTTGAATGTATTGATGGGGTGCTTCAAGAAATTAAAGCTGCAATCTTTAGAATGCCTGAGGTACCGGTAGAATGGGTTCAACCAGACTGGAATATGTTGTTGTGCTAATCACTGGAATGTTATAACGTGACCACAGAAGAAGAATAAGATGACCCTAGAAATATCAATATTCCAGAGTCTAAGGGATAGCGCGAAGTTGAAGGACCCAAAGCAGCAATCCTTGACATAGCAGAGCCTTTGAAGACTAGATAGGTAAACAATGGATCGGACGCATAGCCGAAGTTTGTGAAAATATGCGACTATTGGGATGATGATACAGTTGATAAGGTCACGGAACTTCTGCGCGAATACCAAGACTCATTTCCCACCAAGTTCTTGGATCTGAAGGGGATAGTAGGGAACCTCGGCATGATGAAGATTACTTGGAAGCCAGACATGAAGCTTGTAAAACAACAATCCTGACGTTTGAATCCCAAATACAAGGAAAAGCTGCACAAAGAGTTGGACAAAATGTTAGAGGTTGGGATCATTGAGCATGTGGAGGAATCGGACTGGGTGAGGCCTATGGTAGTCCAGGAAAAGAAGAAACAAGATGAAATATGGATATGCATTGATTTGAGGAAGCTAAATGATGCATGAATCCACGACCCAATTCCAACATCATTTACAGATGAAGTCCTAGAGAATGTTAGAGGGCAAGAAGCCTACTTATTCATTGGTGGGTTCTCGGGGTACCATCAGATCAAGTTCGTGTCAGAGGATCGCAGCAAGACCACCTTCGCAATGGAATGGGGGTGTTTTCAATACACGGTAATTCCATTCGGACTGAAGAATGCACCTACGATCTTCTCAAGGGTATTAATTGCAGCTTTTAAGGAATTTATCCATAAGTTATTAAAAGTCTACTTTGATGATTGGATTGTATTTGGGATGGTAAAGCGCCACGTTGCAAGTTTGCACCTTACATTGGATACCTGTAGCAAACATCAGATCACCCCAAATCTGAAAAAACGCATCTTCTATGTTCCTTATGGAATATTGTTGGGTCATGTGGTTTGCAAGCAGGGATTGATGGTAGACCCTACAAATATATTTGTTATTCTCAATTCAGAGGCCACAAAGAACATAAAACAGTTGTGCGTGACACTGGGCCATATGGGGTATTATAGAAAATTTATCAAGGCATATGCACAAATCACTACGCCAATGGAGAAATTATTGAGTAAGGATGTGACATTCTACTGGGATGAAGAGTGTTAGAATAGTTTAGACATTTTGAAGGAGAAAATGGTCACCGTGCTCATTTTGGTGTTCTCGGATTGGAAAAAGAAGTTTCATGTTCATGTGGACACTTTGTGTAATGTGCTAGGTGCAGTGTTGGACCAACCAGGTGAAGGCGATATTGATCATCCTATAGCGTTTGCGAATAGGGAATTTTCAAAGGTGGAGAAGAACTAATCGACTACAAAGCGTGAAGGATTGGCAATGGTTTACACGCTACAGAAATTCTAGAACTATCTATTAGGCGCGCAATTCAAGATGTATATAGAACATTATACTCTAAAATACCTGGTCAACAAGCCTGTGTTGGGTGGGAATATTTGCATATGGTTGTTTCTCTTTCGGGAGTACGATTTTGAAGTGATTGTGAAGCCTGAACGATTGAATGTCGGCCCTAATCATCTATCTTGGTTTGAGACTGGTGATGAGCCTACTAGTATGCAAGAAGAATTTCGAGATGTGCAGCTCTTTGTTGTTCGTGTCACAGACGATCACTTTGCTAGTATAATCTAGTTATTGACAACTAGCCCAACCCCAAAAGAATATTCTACACAGCAAAAGAAGGAGTTCGTGGTCCACACAGCTGATTTTTCTGTGATCATTGGACACCTATATAAAATGGGCTTCGATGAAATACTGCGTCGATATGTCCCAGAGTTTGAACAAACAAGAATACTCGTAGAAGCACATGGAGGAGTGGAAGGAGGACACTATGCAAGCAGAGTGACCACTCAGAAGATCCTGTGCGCAGGACTTTGGTGGCCAACAGTGTATAAGGATTCAAAAGCATATTGTAGGGTGTGCGATGCTTGCCAAAGAACAAGGAAACCATCGCAAAGGGATGAACTACCCTTAAATCCACAAATAACATTGCAAGTGTTCGATAAATGGGCGATTGATTTTGTGGGTCCGATCCAGCCACCAGGGAAAAAGATCGGAGCGTGATATATTATTACAACGACTGAATACTTGCGCGATGGGTGGAGGCTCAACCAATTAAGGATTGTAGCACAGCTGCCACTACGAATTTCATTTTTGAGTTTATCTTGTCCTGATTTGGATGCCCTAAGATATTAATGAGTGATAGGGGCACACATTTCTTAAACGAGACGATTGTTGCGATGCTTGAATAATTCCAGGTCTGTCATCAGAAAAGTATGCCCTATCACCCTCAAGCTACGGGTATAGTAGAAGCTTTCAATAAAATCCTGGAGAGCGCTTTAACGAAGGTTTACAACACGAAGCAGAATGACTAGGATGTGCGCATACTGGCAGTGTTGTGGGCGTATAGAACCACTTGTAAAACGTTGATAGTCCAAACACATTTTAGGTTGGTCTATGGGCAGGAGGTTTTGATGCCAATGGAATATATTGTGTCGAGTTTCCGGATTGCAGCGCTGACCGATATGGCTGATCATGATACTATGGAGGAGCGTCTCACACAACTGATGGAATTGGAGGAGGATCGGTTCTTACCAAGATTTCATCAACAGGTAAAAAAGGAGTGCGAAAACGTGTGGCATGATCAACATATAAAGAAGTGCACCTTCCAGGTTAACGATTTGGTATTATTATATGACAACAAATTTACAAAATTTCCTGGAAATTTTCAAATGCATTGGTTAGGATCCTATGTGGTAAAAGAAATTACAGATGGTGGTGCAGTTCAGCTCGCAAAGTTGAATGTACAATTGTTTCCAAGTAGAGTCAATGGCAGTCAATTGAAGTTGTACAAGGGTGATCCCACCCCTGTGCAATGACTATATGATGGAGGGATAGTCTTAGTACTCCATGCAATTGCAAGTAAGTACGGGACTATAAACTACACTTCCCAAAAATGGGAAAGACGAAGTAAGAAGGTCACAAGATGGGAGAAATTAGGGCGCCAAGGGGACTTGTGCCACAAAGGTTGGTGTTGTGCAACCTAGTCAAAAAGTAGTCATTGGAAGCACTGTAGATGATTGGATGGAAAAATTTCTGCTAGGAGGGGTGGGGATGGTGCATTTATGGGGAAAATATTTGGAAATTTGTTGTCAAGGATACATTAATGATGGGAATTTTGAGGGAATGGTTGGATTCAAATTTGAATTTGCCTATAAATCTAGCATGCCTCCTTGCATTCAAACACTTTACTTCCAACAAGTTTGCCTTAAACTTTGTTTCCAAGACAAATGTTGTATGTCTGAAAAGGGTTGGGAGGAAATTCGAGCACAGTCAGAGTTTGCCAACTTGTTTTATTGGCACCATAAGATCATCTTTGAGAGAATGACTATAACCCCCTGCAATAGAAGCAATGCCCTCTAAAGAAGCACCCTTAGTTTAAGCAACATCCTTTGTTCCTACGTGATTTCCGACTACGGCGCCTCAGTCTCCGAAGCCTAAGCCCTCTACAGCTGATCTACAGGTTTTGAAGTTGGATTTCCATGAACTCTAAGAAAATATTAAAACGCCAGCTGAGTGACTCAAGAATGAGTCAGCAAATTGTGTTGGGGGAATTGTTGGGATGGGGTCCCTGGGGTTAAATTTTGTATTTCTTTTTTGTAAAAATGTAAAGTCTCCGCGATTTTTGGAAGTGGAGCGTGAAGATAGTAAGAGTTAAAGGGGATTTATTCCCTTAGGTTGTTAGGTGTTAAGAAGGTTTTGGGACTTCCCTATGGTCCGCGGACCATGGTATTGTAAAAGGAAACGTTATAAATAGAAGAGTCATAGCAATTCTAGGTGATAATCGAATAATAGAGGATTATTGTCTTGGGCAAGAAAGTTAAGGCATGAAATTCTATTTCCTATACTTAGGCGAAGGGGAAGGCTCCTGCAGCTAAGGGCGTGGAGACCTTGGTAAGTCTACAGGTTGAGTGCACGAGCCCCTGCAACTGAGTGCACAGGAAAGGAGAGTTTGTATTTTGAAATATCTCATCTAATAAAGACAGTTTTGATCCATACTTTGTGTTTCTTCTTATATGTATTTATTTCTACAATTTATGTGTTTTCACTCTGTATCTAGAATTGTATGAATAATTGTTTATCTAATGCACTAAAGTGGTAGATCAGTATAAATTTTTCATGTTATGATTAATTAATGACCTTCACGAAGATATAATTGACGTGTATAATATTTACTATTCCAGAAGGGTTAGGGTTCGCGAAGACAAAAATAAGCCCTAGAAGCCGCAGGAACCCATCACATGGACCTCTGGATGCAGAAACTTGGTTTTGTCATCCCCCAATACTACTTCGGGTGAGAATACGGCCTACACTATGCGGGTTGCTTCCAAAAGGGCTAGTAGTTTAGGGTTTTTTTGGTTGACACAGCTAACTTTGAACCTGGGTCAGGGCCCCTCAAGCCAACAAACTATCTATTTGCAGAACCAGAGTCCTCAACAAATTCTTGGTATGATTACACTAGAGGAGCCTTTCTCAGGGAGGAAGTCGAATGTGTCTCATTTCAAAATTTTTGGAGCCTCTGTTTACTCCCATGTCTCCAAAGATTCAAGGAAGAAACTTAAGCCGGAAACAAAGATGGGAGTTTTGGTGGGTTACACCGAAACTCTACACAATTACTGGGTGTACTTACCTTCCCTCAAAATGACAGTGGTGTGAAGGGATGTAAAGTTTGATGAGGAGAAAGTAATGAGATACTCTCTTGAGATAGAGCTTCAAATCCCAACAGAATAGGAGATTTTAAGTCCAAAGAAGGATCCTTAGGAGGAGCCTCAGGAAGTTGTGGAGCATCCAAAAATGGAGAAATAGAGAGGAGGCAGAGTGGAGACATCCACTCAAGCATAACCATCCAGATAAGGTAGAAAAAGAACTAGGGAAGTTGGTATATTGATGTAGGATGTGAGGGAGAATGTGGGAGCTCCATCAAATTTGTTCAGGCAAAGGAGGTCACCTAAGAGGTACACTGGCTACATTTCTCTAATGATTGATCTTGTAGATATTGAGCCATCCTCTTTTGAGGAATCAGTTGAGAAACCAATTTGGGTTGATGCAATGGTGGAAGAATATGAATTCATCATGAAGAACATTGTTTCGGAAGTGGTCCCAACACTAGCAGATAAATTAGTTGTGGGTTCGAGATGGATCTTCAAGGTTAGGCATGTAGTAGATGGAAGCATAGAGAAGTATAAGGCCAAATTTGTGGCCAAAGGATTCTCTCAAGTTGAGAGAATTGACCATGAGGAAACCTTTTCTCCCATAAAAAGGTATTCATCCATTAGATCAATTCTTGCACTAGTTGCGCAGATGGGGTGGAAGATGCACCAGATGGATGTAAAAAAAACGTTCCTCAATGGTGTTATTTAGGAGGAAGTGTAGATCAAGCAACTAAAAAGTTTTGAGACATTTGATTGGGAGTCTCATGTGTGTGAACTTAGGCGAGCATTGTACGGTCTCAAACAGACACCCCGAGCTTGGTACACTCGGATTGATAGTTATCTCACTGGATTGGGCTTCACCAAAAGTGAAGCAAATGTGAACCTTTATCATAATTTGATAGAAGGTAAATTGCTTATCATTTTTTTTATATGTTGATGATTTAATATTGACAAGTGATGAGCAGTTGATCAGCTTGACATGGGTCTCATGCACTACTTCCTCAAGTTCGAAGTATGGCTAGGTGATGGGTAATTTTTTATGTCTCAAGGCAATTATGCCACTGAGATTTCACATGGAGAGTTGCAAGCCCATGGAGACACCTGTAGTGACCAACTTGAGGAAGGAGAATGTCACTTCAGGTGAAGATGTTGATACTACCATTATCAGTAGCTATTGGGTTCCTTGATGTATCTTGTGAACACATGACCAAATATGTGTTATGCAGTCAACCAGCTGAGCCAAGCTATGGTTAGGTAGACTAAATTGTTTTGGAAGGAAACAAATCATGTTTTACAGTACCTCAGAGGCACTACCCAATATGGATTATGGTACAAATGGATACAAAGAGTGAAGTTGTGTGGCTTCACAGATGCAACTTTGGCAGGGAGCCCATCCGAATGAAAGAGTACATCAGGTGGAATTTTCAATGTTGGGTCTGCATCAATTTCGTGGTACAACAGGAAGTAGAGGTATGTAGCACTCATCTTAGCAGAAGATGAATATATGGTTGCAAGTCAAGCAGCGTGTGAGGTGATCTGGATGAGAAAGATACTTGTGGGACTATTTGGTTAGGAGGTGCATCCCATTGTGATCTATTGTGATAATCATAGTTGCATTAAGCTCTCTGAGAATCTGGTATTTCATGATCAATCCAAGCATATAGATATCTGATATCATCATTTATGGGACTATGTGTTGAGGAGGATAATGTTGCTACAATACATTCCGATAAAGGAACAAGATGATGACATCTTGACAAAGGCCTTTTCAAGAGGGAAGTTCTAATTCCACAAGTGCAAGATAGGGGTGGTTGAAAATCCCTTTCTTGCTAAGAGGGAGTGTTGAGAAGTCTAGCAAGAAAAGCTCAATTTGAATTAGCCTTGGTCAAATTGAGTAAATTCAAAATTTCCACATCAACAAACAACTTGGAGGAAGTTAAATTAGGTGACATGGCTCTTGTCACTCATTTAGCTCAGTAAATTTGAGTTAAGTTCTTGGAGTCAGTTTGCATGTGTTGATTGCTAATTTGTAGCAATCCAATTCATTTCTTTCCAGTTGTATTCAGTTAATCTAGGTCTAACTATTGATAGAGCTAGTTGGAAGTCAGTTGCACAGTGGGCGAACAATCTAACTTGGAGATCATCCAGTTAAATAATCAATCGACCAAAAATATATCATTCATGCAAGGAATTCAAATTTCTCAGTTATGGTGGAGATTCCAAGGCAGTGTAACATCAGTTGTAGACTAGTTTCGAGTGTACAGGTTGATGATCCCCAGCATTGCAGCAAGGATGCTACAACTCCTAGGGCGACCAAATTTACTTTATCAACCTAGGGTTTGTACAAACTTGGAGCTCACAATGCTATATACACAACAGATCCAACAGTCTACTCTTGTCACTTCTCAACTAGGGTGATAGACCACTAGGGTTTTTCAAACTAGTCTTCTATTGACTAGAAGGAGGTTGACTACTGACAGTGAATGTAAAGCTATTTTTAATGCAGAAAGTAAACGATTGCCTATTTTAAGGAAATGAAAGTACTAAATAGAAAGTGTTATGAAAATGACATGAAATCATCTAGCTAGGAATTATCACACATTACTTGCAGAAGGGACCTAATTTAACCTTGCATTCTATCATCTAGTTATCTAGACTAAGTAGGCATGGAAATGATCCTAATATTGTTAAGGCTGATAAAAACTGGTCAAAAATGGCATTGAGGGGTATGGAGGTCAAGTTGAATTCCTACCCTAGGCTCTGGTCATTATTTCTTCCCAAAATAATCTAAAACAAGCTGCTACAGGGTTTCCTGTAGTTGCTACAGGATTTCTAGTAGTTACTACAGGATGTCCTGGTTTACTACAAGAAACTTAGCTGAAAGTCGTAGGAAGGTAGGGAAGGTGAAAGGAAGTTCTGGGAAGGTGGATGATGGTGGAATAAGGTATAGGAAAGCTGCACACTATCCAAGGATTAGCCCAACTCTTTAGGATGGTTGGATTTGCTAAAGGTGGTTGTCCACGATGGGCTACAAAACAGAAATCTAAATTGATGGTTGGCAGGGTTTGGCGAGAGCTGGAGAATACTTAGATGAGGTTTGTGGAATGATTTATCCAGGCAGATCAACAACTCCTGCAAAAACACATACTTATTTCTTCATTTATGCATAATTTTATGTAAATGTGGAAAAGATGAGTTGAATTTAAGAAACTAATTTATTGATGGCTAGTGGATCAACTATATGGAATGGAAGGATTTCTAATCGACAACAACCTTAAGAAACTAGAAAAACAATTGCATGTGCTTCTAAGAAATCACGAACAATGACCTACTCAATAAGAAACCCTAATCTATGCAATAATCAAAAGATAACTTCGTTTCTGGAATTGTGAGGGTGGGGTCTTCAAATCATGATCCCATGAGGTAGATGGGAATGAGGCCACTGTCACAAGATTTTCTGGAGTCTTTTCCTTCCCTACTCTAACATTGATCTACTTCTCCAACTAATTGAAGAAAAACTAAACAATCATTCAAAGACTTGCAAATTAAATAAAACAAAAATAATTGCAACAGCTAATCTATGATTCTAATATAAGGATACATGTACAAAAAGAAGAGGAACCTCTGCTGCTAGATTTGGGACCTAACCCAAGAGCTTCAGCCCTCTGAGTCAACTCAGTGCTAGATCAAAGAAACCCTCTTCATGATCACCAAAATGTCAAAAATAACATGAGAATAATAGTCACAATATCTTAAGCTCGAAATTGCCTCTTGGCTATAATAAAAAGTCTAATCATAATGAGGACCTAGGCCTTCTTATTTATACAACTGAAGCTACCAATAGCTTCCTGAAAATTAGGGAGCCTTGGCTCCCAAACACGAGATTAACTTGTCTTCAACCATCATTGGCTTGGTTGCTAATGAAATCGGTGGGCTAGGCTTCTTGTAACTACAAGCTGATGAAATATGGTGGAGGAATCTTCGAGTGATTGAGGAGTTAAAGAGGGAGACCCAATCTCCTACAATCCCTCTTTCTTGCCTATTTCGAGTTCTTGCACTTAAATTAGCCAAAAACTGCTCCAAATGATGCAATTAATGCACATTATGCCACATGACATAACATCTCACCTTTACGCTTCTCACTAAGAAAAATATAATAAAATATCTAAATAAATGTGAGAAAAGTTGGTTTTAATAAGCTTCAGAGTGGCATTAAGGCCCACATAATTTACCTATTGATGAGCCTCATCATCACCCCCCTACTGAAAGTGTTGCTCATCCTCTAAGCAAATTAGTCTATGTCCTTGTCTTTCATAGATCTTCTGGACTCTGACATCCCACGCCTCTGTTGATGGAGTTTCCTCTTGTGGAGAAAATCATGCATGCTTCTCTATTTCCTCCCACTGCTTTCTACCTTCTAGCATACCCAATAGAAAGGGTGGACTGAGTTTCAAAACAATCCAGTTGATTTTGAGTCTTTGTAGTGCCTTCTTATAAAGTGGGGTCCTTTCTAGTGCATCTCTCATTATTTTAGGGGAATGATACTCCCTGATCCTTTGTAGTGCCTTCTTATAAAGTGGGGTCCTTTCTAGTGCATCTCTCATTATTTTAGGGGAATGATACTCCCTGATCCTTAGGCTGTATGGTAGGGTGACCCATCTCCTTTGGCATTCTTGCTGGCTTTCATCCCCTAGCAATCTCAAGATGTCCTCAAAATGTGTGACTGCTTGCTCTTGTGTAGCTAGGTATCTTGGTGCAATTTGGGGCTCATTGGCGATGATGTTGTGGGTGCTAATGACAACTATAGAATTGATATGTTCTGCTCTGATGTAAATGGGGCCATTTTTATTCTCTTTCCAACACCCTCTTCACCTCCTTATCCCTGGCCTCCTCATGACTCATCCATGATGCAAAGGCCATTAGTTGTAAGTCCCCCAACATTGCATTGGGGTCCCACACATTCAAGTCTGTTAAGGCCAAGTTGTGTGAGTAGAATTCAAATATATTGATCTTATCCTCTAGGGTTCTTTGGTCACATAGCTAAATGAATTTCCTATAGTTTTGGAAAGGCATAGCCCCCTGTTATGCTAGTGCCTTTATCTGAAATTGCAGTCATTGGTATTTGAGGTACAACGCATATAACTTTGGTGGCATCCTGCACTGGAGTGCCTCCATGGAGAGGCTTTCCATGGTGGCCAATTGGCTCTCTATTTCCTATATTTTCCTCCTTAGCCATGTGTTTTCTACCTCTAGTTGAGATCTCATTATTTGTTCCTTATCCCTTATCCTACTCAACTCTCTGCACATCTCTAGTAGGTTCTCTTCCATATGGCCCACATACTCTACATTCTTTGATTTAGTGATTTGCATCTAATGATGCGTCCTTCCTCTCTCCTTCTCAAGCTCAAAGAAGAGATGGGTGGAAAATGTATGTGGTATTACTCTACCTCCCTCAATGAATCTATAATAAGAGCTCAGATTGGGTTGTGGGCTAGGTTCTTGCAGCTCTTTATATTCTCCCTTAAATGTCTTTGGAGAATTTTCCTCCTCGTGCACTTATGTTGTTTCTTCCTTGCCTTTCCTTTGTCCTTGATGTCCTTCCTACTGCCTTTTCTGTGTTTCCTGTAGTGCTGACGAATTTTCCAGAAGGAGGCTTTTCCCATTCTGAAATGGGGTCAAAGTTACCTTGTTTTTCTTTGTTGATTCTAACTTGGTGACAGGTGTGGTGCAGGTAAATTCTCAGTGTGGACACAAACAATTCCTCTAGACCAAGAGATTGGGTCTAGCCACAAACAAACAATCTATGGAAAATATCCTTAAGCTAGAATCAATTAAGAGGGCCTACCTCTTAGAACGTTATTCCACTTGGTGATGATCCTGCTTCCTCACTCCAGCTGTCTTACGTTTCCTTCCTTCGAATAACTGAAACAAGCAAACAACAACAACAACAACAACAAACATGATAGCATACACTATTGTATTCAGCCCACTTAATAGGTCAAGGAACATTAAGCCATAAATATGTAAAAGGACACTTCATGTAGGAAATCAATCGATAGTTGCATTAATATAAATCAGAAACAGATTACAACCAGTGCCTTGACATTGCTGGTCTCCTCTGACATGTCTGGGTTCCCACACTTCTGCTAGCACTTCATGGATAGCCCCAACAATGGAATTATTAAGGCCTCTTTCCCTCTAGTCACAAACCAAACCAAAATCACACCATTCTCCCTCAAATATACACTAGAAAGCTACAAGCTATAAATGGCTTGTTGGTTATTCAAACTTGCTCCAAAACTCCAACTAGCTTTTTCTTGGGAAAAAGAGAGGCTTGTATAGCTTGGATGGATGGGAGATGGTTCCTCTCATCATGGGAGAAGGTCTTATGTCTTGAGGTATTCCATCCTAATAGGGGAAAGGAGCCCAAAGTGATTTCCTCAGCTTTATCCAGCCTAACCATCTACTAGACTTCCGTTACGAAGCTTCTAGACATGGAAGCCTCAGCTCATTTAAAAAACCTTCCAAAAGAGGATCAACATGACTGGAAAGGGTATCATTCGATCCGATCAGTGCGAGGGCTAGTCTTAACCCCTGTAAATCGGCACGAGGAGAAAACTGGTTAGTAGCGTCATCTTGTAAACTGGGATAGAAGGAAGATTCTTGGGAAATGATGCAAAGGGGAATTATTTTGCTCATGAAGAGGGACATACTGGGAGTTTCTTCATGATGGGAAAGCATGTCAGGTACACTGTAGAGGTCATCCAGGATCGTAGACAGGGAGTACAGGGACAGTGACAAAATGTTGTGTAACAAATGCCCCCTAAAGTGTGAAGGCCGAACTAGAGTGGGGGTGAAATGCTTTACAAGTGGAAGCGGGGAACCAGAGTCTGTCATTAGAAAACCTGCAAGCATGCATAGATACATATACATCACTGAAAACTCTAAATAATGATAGATGAATCATGGTATGGATGCATCCATCCAGAGAATGATCATGTAAATGGATCCAAGGTATGGGCGCAGCCATCCAGCAGAAAGGATCATAATGAGACCAAGGTATGGTCGCATCCATCCACCAATGAGAAGGATCACATATAAAAACTTATGGTATGGTCACAACCATGCATCTGAAAGAGAAATCTATATTAACATGACCATGTCACATCGCCTCACAACTTGGACTTATGTAATCTTAGCCCAGGGTCTTGTGCTCCAAATGACTCAATCAAAGTATAAATCCTAACATGTGAATGAATGCATTGAAGTTGAACATGCTAGGAAGTCGCTTGATTACTAGTCAATGATGTGAACCGTTAATAAGTGCAAGAGAAACCACCAATAATGACAATGGCTCTCAAGGTACTAGCAGCACAGTTCACGGAATGTGAATAAAGAAACTGATGTCGAACACCTGCAAAATCACTCGATCGAAATCCAATGATGTGAACTTGTCATCGAGTGCAAAGAACTTGCCATCAGCACATGAAAGCTCTAAGGTACTGGAAGGGAGTCTCTCGACTAGCTTCCTGGATGATGAGCTGAAGTCAACAGGAAGTGACCGTGTCAAAGGAGGGCCATGATGTATCCCACATCATCGACATGAGACAAAGGGATGCAAGAGATTTCAGATGATACATAGAATCAGGAGTAAGTGTAACTATAGAAGGACTGACTCTTAAACATATCGGTGACACAATTCCGGAGTTTGGCAGCTATTGGATCCATAGGATCGGTGGTCATGATGACTTGGCAGAGATAAAATGGAAGGAAAAAATGAGTGGCCCAACCTAGGAAGGTCAAATGAAAAGGGGGATATCCCAACCTGACACGAAGCAGAAAGTGTCATGTTCAAGGGTGAGCTGCCGACACAACTGATAGGACTTCCAAATTTCCCCCCACCATTTCTAGAAGCTACCCCAATTATTTTTTATTGCAATCTTGAAGGGGATAGCATATGCTTGCACTGTATGTTCATCTTTCAAACGAATCTGACCTAGTAAGTTTAATGAGCCCTAGGAAGGAGAAGCTCACATTCGTCATGGCGATGAATCCAATGTTGTTTAATGTTTTAACGAGTCTGACAAAGGAGTAACTTGGTATCTTTTTCATGTTTAGAGAGTTTGAAAAAGACACAGAAAAGAAAACTCCACATGGTCCATTTTTGTA